>PYAF01004289.1:621650-668263 GCA_007407185.1 Glycine tomentella | reverse complement strand
ATATACTTTACGGATTAGGTAATCCGCGGGAAGGGCACGGATCAGGTGATCCGCCAAGAACGCACGGATTAAGCAATCCGCATTTAGTTTACGGATTGTGTAATCCGTAAACTAAATGCGGATTACTTAATCCGTGCGTTCTTGGCGGATCACCTGATCCGTGCCCTTCCCGCGGATTACCGGATCCGTATACGCCTTCCGCCTTCAAAAACCACCATTTCCGCCATTGCCGACCACCAACCACCACCATGCACAGCCAATAACCACCGACAAAGCAGGATACACCCACACCACACGCAGAAAACCCTTAAATAAATGCACCCATTTACAAAGGCTAGCCGGACTTACCTCAAAATGTCTCCACAGAGAAGGTGATGTATCGCCGGTCACAGGGACTTCGAACCCTTCCAATGCAGCTGGTCTCAAGACCCAACCCAACCAATGCCGGCACAAGGAGAGCTGGAACCGCGCAGGGAAAGAAATGGTGCAGAAGAAATGGTGCGGGAGAAATGAAGTGCAGAAGAAATGGTGCGGGAGAAATGAAGAGACTCAAATGTTTTTTGAAATTAAAATTTGAAAATGGGAAGGGTAATGAGGAAAATGCACTATTTTAAAATGGTGTATGAGAAATTTAAATGGTGCAGGAAGCTCATCTCTAGAATTAATTTTACTTAACGGAAAGGTTAACAATTGTTATATACAACTTGTCAATGCTTCAGTAGAGGGATTACCGAAACTCTTTTTTTACCAAGAATCGAATTTGTAAGGGATCTTGATATTTACCATTATCATATAAGAACAACTGTTAATGATTTCATCAGGCGATTTTCACCCTCAAACACCAAAAGGCAAAACGTCTTAGTAAGAAATTTCTGTCATTCACCATGTATTGGAATGACATGGTTTATCTAAAAAAAGAAAAAACTCTGGCCAGTAAAATGAGAAGCCTGTTATTCTATTATTGCCGGGTATAAAAGAAAATGCTTGCATATAGACAAGTAATACAGATTTAAGCTGAAATAAAATTTGTAGCTCAATGAAGCCAAAAATATGCGCCGCCGGTAGATGCTTTTCTCCATCAGAAGCACTCACGAATATACAAACACTATAAATAGCGGATAAAAGAAAATTGATCTAATTATATCTACTGCCCAACCTGCCAGAGAAAGAAATAAGCAAAATGGAATTAGCATCTCCCAAGGGCAAACCAACACGACGAGAAATATGAACATAACATGTAAGCAATTTGACATTTACACTGGAAGTGCTCAACATTGCAACACGAACTGACATTATTTCCAAGCAACCATCTACAATACTACCCCAATTATCCCCGGCACAGAGAAAATATTTGACAGTATTTACAGCAAATTGTTTTATTTAGCCAAAAAAAAGAAGGAAATTTCAAAGACGTAGCCAATTGAAAAACCATGTATAACAAATTGTTCTTCCTCTAGAGGAAAACTTTGACTTTAATAAGTACTCCGAGGTGCTAAGCGTCAGAATGGATAACCAGACATGACAGATATAATATAATACAGTTGGACATAGGACAAGAAATAAAAAGCTATCATTAATATAAAGGATAAATAATGGCATATTTGGTAATAACTAAAGACGAAGTTATAAGAGAGTAGTATTTTACTCTCTAAGTGTTATTTACTTAGTTTTCTGTTAGACAGTTGTTAAGTTAGTTTTCTGTTAGACAGTTGTAAGTACAACTGTCAACAACTTTATCATTCTGTTATGCAACAGCCTATATGTACTGCTTCATTCCCTGGGTTGAATCCTCATCAATACAGAAACTCTTTCCTCTCTCTCTCTCTTCTCCCTAAATCTCTTTATGGTGGTATCAAAGAGCTAGGTTAGATCCTTACTTCTGAAAATGGCTTCCGCAAACAACAATTCTTCTCCGCCACCACCTTCACCTCCTCCGCTGCCGTCAGTTCCGCTGTCAGCGCCGCACTCCCCTATCTCATTCTCGCATGCTGTAACGGCAAAACTCACGAATTCCAATTACCTTCTACGGCATTCTCAGGTTCAACCTGTGATCATCGGGCATGGTCTTCTTGATTACATCCTCGCACCGCAGATTCCACAGAAATTTCTCACCATTGAAGATCACGACAACAACATCGTTAGCGCTGCTTATCGTTTCCGGGATCAATAGGATCAATTGATCCTCTCTTGGCTCCAATCGACTATTTCAAAAGCAGTTCTTCCTCGCATCATCAATTACGCAACCTCGTGGCATCTGTGGGATTGATTGCATAAGCACTTTCAACCCATTGCGCGTGCAAAGAAGAAGCAATTACATAGTGAGCTTCGTTCTTCTTCTCTTGAAAATCGTTCGATTACTGCTTATCTGTTGCACATTCAATCCCTAATTGATTCACTTGCATCTATTGGAGACTCGATTTCGACGAGCGCTCACATCGACCTGATTCTTGATGGTTTGCCTGATGATTATCGCACAATTTGTAATATTCTAAACAATTCGCGTGATCCTCTAAGTCTGGACGATGTCACTTCTATGCTACTGGTTGAGGAATCTAGCATTAAAAAGTCTTGCAAGAAGAATTTGGGCTCGTTGAATTTGGCCGAGGGTTCGAATTCCAATTCTGCTTTTGGAGCTCAGGTTCATCTAACTCAGGGTACACACACTCCTCCTCAAACTATAATTCTATGTATGGTAATCAAGGGAGGGGTGATGGTGGTCATTTGTACGGTCGAGGTGGTTGTGGTGGAGCTCATGGGAGAGGGCGTGGCAGATTCACTGATGTTCAGCGTCAGATTTGTCGCAAATTTGGGCACGAAGCCTCTCATTGCTGGTACAGAAATGACGCAAGCTACTCCTCCAAGCCCTCTCAACCAAATTCCCAACCTAATTCCCAAACCAATTACCCCAAACAAAATCCCAATTCACCCTGTCTTTACTCACCTTATCCCTGTTACCCATACTTCCTTTTCATGCCACCATTTGGCTTCCCACCTCCACCCCAAAATCACTCTCCTAAACCCAATTCTAACCCATCTCCTCAAGCCAATGTAGCCAATGCTTCCAGAACCTCATCAAACAGCTGGTATCCAAATTCTGGAGCATCTCACCATGTCACCAATGTCTCCCAAAACATTCAGCAAGTCACTCCTTTTGAGGGTCCAGACCAAATTACCATTAGTAATGGTCAAGGGTTTCCTATTGATTCCTCAGGTTATTCAAATTTTTCTCTCCTCTTAATCTCAATGTTTCTCTTCTTACAAATTTGCTCTTTGTTCCCTCTGTACCAAAAATCTTCTGAGAGTCAGTTTTGTAAAGATAATTCTGTGTTTTTTTTAATTTCACTCTAGTTTGTCTTGTCAAATCTCACTCAGGCTTCTAAAGAGCTGCTTCTACATGGCAAAGTTGGAGAAGATGGCCTCTACCATTTTCCAAATTTGCTTCAGCCTTTGCAGAAGCCTATAGTTGGGTTGAATCCTCATCAATACAGAAACACTTTCCTCTCTCTCTCTCTCTTTCTCTTTTCTCCCTAAATCTCTTTAGAAGTTAGTAAGCAATGAAAAGTGATTTAAGAATTACTTAAGCTGAAAAAGGATCAATTCCAAGCAGCAGAACACCACCTTAGGGATTGAAGAGACTGGATCCCCCAACATTGAGAGCCATTAGTAGTGATATGCTAGTAATCACAGCAAGCCAAATTAAAGCTGACCCTGCAATTGGAAGTTTTAATTGTCATCATGAAACACAAAATGCTTTTTAAATCTTATAAACCTTCAGATTACATAATACATATTATAGAATATTCAATTAAGATCACAAGATAATAATACCTCCAGAACCTTCGGAATTATCAGAACTAGAAGGAATTGGTTCAACATTGGGAACTTGAGATTTTGACACTCTAGGTCCAGTATTTGAGCCATTATCCAAAACTTTGCTAAACCCTGTTTCAGATGCTACTATCCCCTGAAATTCTTCACTGACAATTAATGCTGCCAAAACATCCATAAATGACTCCTTATCTGTTTCATACACAGAATCTCTTTCATCCTTCTCATTAGTACCATTTACTTCTGAATCAGACAATTCGTCATCAGAAACATCAGTATAAATGGCCTCCACCTCAGTTTTATCATCTTCCTCATCCTCCACATATGCTTTATATGTTAGCCGAAGTAATATCTCCCCGGAAGAGCGCTTTCCTAAAAATCCCCAACCTCCTTGTAAAACCACAATTCTGTCTGTTGGAACAGTGTCTTTAAGAGATCCTAAATCAACCTGAAAACATTTTCAATTAAGCATAAATGTAGGGCAAAATACAAATTAACTTGGAAATCCCATGTATTTCTTTTATTTTCTTAATGTAACTTTCAAAACAAACCCAATATGACAGATGAAAATTTTGTGCAATCTTGAATAAATAAATAAATAAAAACTATTGTTCAAAATAGACTACCTTTAAAACACTAAATTTAATTGTACAGCACAACTCCAACTTAGATGCAAGAGATTGGGAAGATAAAATTTATTTTGCCATAACTTCCCAATATATAAATACACACAAACACATGCATGCACAAACCATTCAGAAAAATATAAGAATACTATATTTTTCTGTGTGTGGTGATTAGGGACCACCAGAAGGGAACTATACAACAGTCAATAGTGAAAAATGGTGACCACAAAGCCCACCACAGTGAAGGGGACAGAAATTGTTAATATCTTTCCTTTCAATTCAATTACCTACATCTGTCCATTAGGCTTCTTAATGTATAGGTTTCAGTTCTTTCTGAAGCATAAGATTATATGAAAAACATTCCAAATACACATTCATTTTTCGTACACCAAAATATTCAGTGTACCTACCATTGGAGAAGTCAGCTCAAGTGGCATAAAATATAGGGAATCTACCAACTTCCCTTCAATAATTTATGATCTATACCTAAAAAATTCATCACTAAAATACAAATGATGTTGTGCATAATACATACCTCTCCTGTACCAATAGTCAAATCTGCAAATCCTAGAGCGTCCTTTACTTGGATGAATAGCTTCTGCTTCCTAGGGTTGGAAACAAGCATATGAAAATCCTGTAGAGCAAGAACACATTAGTATGATAAAAAAAGAATATACAAATGGCATAACGAAGATGAATTGGGAAAAAAAAATGACACCTGATTCCAAATTGGCATTCCAGGGGGTCCAATTACAGTAGTTTGACTGTTCTTTTTGCTGCGTATAACTTGATTTCCAAGGCTAAGAATAACATAAGGATCTGTCTTGCCTAGAAAAATAGTAGAATAAAAATTAAGTATGGCAGGTAATAGAGCATATATATTGCACACCATTCATAACTAAATTTTCTGTTGAAATTAAAACTGGTAAGAAAAGAAAACACAGATAGGGCAAAATGAACTACACGTAGCAAAATTCTACAATAAGGTCAACTAACTATAATCAACTCTATTTCCTTGTTAGCCAAGGTATTAAAAGTGAAGTTTCACGAAAACCTAAATTTTGTTTAGTTTGATTTAGTAATGCATAAATTTAATAGAATACCAACTTAACATCCCACTTCATCATTTAGTTCAACAATTATTTTTTTTCTTCGTATTTTCTAGGACAAATACAAACTACTTTAACACTAGTTTTTTGCAGGCAACTATATCATAAAGCTTAGTTAGACTTTCTCTCTTTCCCTTTCTTTCACCTCATCTTTAGAGAATATCATCATATTTAATCATCATCCAAGGGTTATGTGAACAAAATAGGACAGTAGCATGTTTATTGACACTGGTATATCATAATATATAAAATAAAAAGCTTTGCATGAGACAAAACAAAATATGTCCACTGAAAGAACATAAATTAGAGAATAGACAGCTAAATAAAAATCTATTAAAGATCAAAGAACACACCAATCATGTCTGAATAATAATAATTAAAAAATCACTTAAAAGAAAATACAACAGAATATAGTTTTACCGTAAAAAATATAAGAAAGCTTTCGAGCATCCACCAGAGTAACAGATAGTTCACCCACAGAATCCTTGTTTCCTTCTTGTATTTCTCCAGATTTAACACCAACAGCAACTGGACCAACAGCTTTTCCCTTTTGGAAATCTAAAACTATTTTCTTTGGGCGTACAAATAGTTTAGGTAAATCTTCAGTGAGAAGTTTAGTCAAAAACCTACAAGAGAAAAACCAGAGTAATTACCTTACAATTAGTGACAGGAAAACATCAAAAAACACAATTTTCATAATCTCAGGATAACAAATCCATGAAGATGAAGGAGCTTGGAATAGATTAACTTCAGAAGACATAGAATGTTTTAAAGAATTATAGTCATTGACATAAATATTTATGAGAATAATTATTATTAAAGAGAAACAAAAGAAAACACAACATAAAAAGAAGTAATTATTTACTATTAACTAAAATAAATATTTAAGCTGGAGTAATTAAAGCTTCCAAAGTGCTATACCTTTTCCCAATTAGTAAAATCATCAGATACATGTCTAATACTCTACAAATAGTATCACTTTGAAAATGCATTCAAGCAAGTGCACACACATACAGCTTCATCAAATGCAATGAATTAATAACATTAAGAAGATAAATGGAACTTACATCGAGAGAACTGGAATAGCTGACCATGCCCAACGATGCACACAAGAGAAAAAATAACATAGATGTCAGCAACAATTTGTCAGATATTTTAAAAATATATGTATATATTTGACATGCAAAGAGACTCTATGTTACCTTTGACCTACCAATAATAATGAATAGAGCTTTATCTATTATTAAAATTAAAAGGACAGGTAGAAAAGACACAATATTAGATATTAAATCATTCACCTATTAGTTTAAGATTTCAGGAGAAATCGGTATTTTTACTTGAATTGCTTACCAAATCATTCAGATCCAATTAAATAAAAAGAGTATAATTTTTTATATCTATAAAGTATGACATACCCATTAAATTGAACAGACGAAATGGAGACAATTCAAACTTGATCTTTGGGAGTGAAACAAAAGCCCATGAAACAGCTCCCACCCAAGGTTCTGTTGGTATTAATCTTAATTTTACCCAAAGTTCACCATCAATGTCAAAATCTCGAACACCAACAGGTACAACAATTGGAATGATACCAAATTTCAGAGAAAGCATTAACAGCATGCGAGCACCACCTGTATACCTAAGGCCTATCTGGTACCTACATAAACAGAGGCAAATTAATTGATTATATAGATAATGTGATAACAAAACTAAATCAAGTTTACAGCTTTGGATCTCAGGAAGAAAAATCCAGAAGTAGAATAAACAATAAAAATGCTCCAAAGTCCAAACTGCTCCATACTACACAAGATATGACCAGAAACATCACCCAAACAGAAATTGAAATTCAATTGAAGCAAAATAAGCAAAAAGATCAATTTAAATATTTGACAGCCAGCAAAAAATTTACTGAGCTATTACTTCCCAAATACCAAGGTTCAACATTATATTACTATTGGTTTACCCTAAGCATAATAACCAACATATATGTATAGCACACAACATTGTGAACAGTTACTATTTTTCACTTGCTTTAGGCCACCGACCAACAAAATTCTAACTAATGCTTAAGAGATAGTAATGAACCAGGATCCTCTCCTACATCTATAGGAAGGCAAAAATCCTGACTATCTGTCATGTTCTCTTTCTTCCTCAATCGCTGTGCAATGACCGACTAACAACTGAGGTGCCATATTAAGATTGAAAACTTAGGTATTTCCTTCCCAACGAACAATATGTGCATGTTTGGGATACCGTTAGAACTTTTCCAAAAGTATGCTAAGAATGAAAGCTACAAAAGAATTTCTTCTCCAAAAGTACATTGAGACACTTCAACAACAGAATTTGAACAGTAACTCAAACATACCTTTTGAAGACAACATAACATAGGTCTTGTTTGAATAAACTTCACCACAACTACTTACAGGAGGGAAAAAAAAGTAAGATTGAATTACTTATCAACTTATATGCTTAGCTCTTATAAAATCTCTTTCATCTAACTTTTCCTAAAAGTTGTGGTGTATAAGTTGATTTTTTTTTTGTTCAACCAGATGTATCTGGGGGGTTTTATTTGACACCCAATCAATCCTCTCCCACCAGATAGGCCCATTTTAGGGTAAAGTGGTACCTCCATTTGTGATAAGCGTAAGCCACCCATCATTAGGGTGTACACCCGAAAGCAGCGAGTAAGAGAAGCAACAATTCTGGACCACAAGGAGTGCTAACCACCCAACAGACACGATCCACTCAAGGGGCGCAAGGTCAGGAGATACAAATCAAGGGGACATGACCCTTGGTGAAGAGACGCACCCTTTGGGGCCAGAAAGTGCGACTCAGAAGGGTGCAATCGGTGGAGAAAGGGCACAACCCTTGGAGTCAAAACAACATCAGATCTGGAGCAGTTACAAATGAGAACAGTCACAACCATTCTGAACAATTGTGTCTATTAGGAATAGATGTTAGATGCAGTATAAATAGAAGTAAATCAGATTAGGCAGGAGAGGGAAAAACAAAAAGGATAAGTCTAAATTGTGGACAGGCAGACTCTCAAAAACTTGTGTTGTAAAAAATATCTCAATTTACTTATATAAAATTGCTATTTCATCTGTTCTATTCTATTCCATCTTCTCTGTTCCTATCAATTTGCGACTCCATGCCCAAGCTGGGGATCGAAACCCAAACCTTGGTTAAGGGACTTTAGTGCCAAATCACTAGTACCAACAACTTTTTGGTATATATATAAGTTGATTTTAATTCAGAAAAGAAGCCTAATTCATTTTACCTTATCTAAAACTGCTTATGGAGAAATTTATCCAATCAATAAAGCAAGCAAGCACATACATACACACATGAGAATCCAATTAAACTTATGGAGACGTTTATTATTTAAACAGGAGCACAATAAAGCAAGCAATAAGAACCGAAATAATTAAAAACTTACTGCAAATCGTTGACTCTGCGAGAAGTCCTGCGCTCAACGTTCCTAACAGACAAGGGTTCATCCCCTAACGAAAACTGCTTAATTTCAACCCTCTGCACGTAATCAGGCTTCTTGAGATTATCAATGACAGGCTGAAGCAGCCCTATGATCCAGTTCTCAATTCCGCCTCTATACACCTTCCACAGCTTCCCCAACACCATGTTCACCCACTCCACCGACTCCTTCCTCTGCAAATCCTTCTCCAGAAACAGCGAGAAGCTCGTTGGCACCTGCGGCCATACGCCAAGCCCGCCCTCGCCGTCGCCGCTGTTGTTCTTGCTCCGCCGCCGCCGCCAAGTCCACAGCTTGTCGAACACGACGCCGACGAAGAAGAAGAAGACGAACAGGCCGATGACGTTGCGGTTAATCGGAGGGGAGGGAATCGGGTGTATCACCCCTAGCTGTGTCCTCAGCTTATCCACGATAGGATCCTCGCTGAAACCGGTGAAGTTTGAACCTAATTGAACCGATGGCGGTGGTGCTTGTAATTCGGTATCGATAACATCGTTATCGTTATCGTTGTTGTTGTTGTTGTCGTTGGAAATTCGTTTGAGAACGAAGGTTGTGGCGGTTCTGCGCGCAGAATTGGCGAAATCGGCGTTCCAGTTTGGGTAGTTGTTGTCGGAGGAGGGAACGGCGCAGAAGCGGACAGTGCATTTTCTGCGGAATTTTCGGGAGCCGGAGTTGGCGAATAAGCGCTTTTGCCTTCTTCTGGAGAAGGGGAATGCGGTGTTACTGTTACAGGGGCAGAGAGAGGAGAGTGGAGAGAAGTGGAAGTGAGAGGTGGGAGAAGCGTGTTGGAGAATCATCGATAAGGGGCATGGTCGATTAAAAACATTAACATGAATGAATGGAAAATTGAAGTAGTTGAGGTATGTATAGCTAGTACTAGTATAAATGCAACCTTGAAAGCTTAGGATGGTGGAGGGGAATGAAAGTGGAAAGTGCCATGTGATGAAATGAAAGAGAGAATTTGATTGAAGAAAAAACAAAAGAATTCCAGAGTCGTTTGTTTTATGATTGTGGGAATTCAAAGCTAGATTTATGGCCTCAAAATCGGAACAACGTGGATTATCAATAACTCAGGTGGGACGGAATGGGAGGGACTCCACAGTCCACTATTGCCTTTCTTTTTTTAAAAAAAATAATAATAATAATTTATGGATGGGGTAGTGTAAAAAAAAAAATAGTATCTTTTTTTATTTTATTGGAATATACTTGTTCATTTCTATATCAATAAGAATCTCAATACATGGTGGAATATAGTGAAAAATGTGCTGACTAACCATGTTGTTTCTCTGTCACCATAAAACCCAGAGCATCACAGTCACTTCACACATTTTACCATTAGACAGACAAATTTGATGGACAATCAAAAACAAAATTAGAAAATACATCAGCTCTATCTACCAACACCTTTATATCATCCCGCTTCTCTTCAATAATTCTTCACTGAGCCACATCCAACAGTGTCACTCATTTTCCAAATCAAACGCTGCCCACCCCTTCTTTGAAGTCTTTGTCTTGTGGGAAGGCACCCCCTCATAGCTCTCCAACACAAATACACAAATCTTGCTTGAAACTTTTAGCCTCCATATTGCATTCCAATTCCGAGGGATATGGAATTGGAAAATATTAGTAGCATGCTACATTATATAAAAATAAGCAGATTTGATCAAGAAGAGATCATCCTGCTCAATTTTCACATTCTTTCATCCTCTCCCACATCTCTGCATATAAGAATTTTCATAATGGCTTGCACATCCTTAACACTTCTTTATTTAGTCTCAAAATACTATACTTTCAGTGCTTAAATTTTAGTCTCAATTTTTTAGTTATTTTATATTTTTGTCCTTATTTTTAATCTCTTTTTTTTTTCATTCTTACTTTTAGTCTTTTTACAAAAACAAAAAGTTAAAAGACTGAAAAAAAAATTAAAGAATCTAGGGACCAAAAATAGAAATCTTAAAAGTTTAAAAACTTAAAAAAAAAAAAGCATTAAAAGTTCAAAGACTAAAAATAAAAAATTTAAAAACTAAAAAGATAATAAATCAAAAAATTATAAGAGAACAACATGTTCATTGTGTACCATTCCTTAAAAATTATTAAAAACTATAAAAATTTGAGAAATTAATCAAATAAGATGTGAAATCTAAGATATTTTATAATTTTTAATAAAATTTAATTAACAAAAATTATGATAATACTATCACTCAGTTTTCGTGTCTAAGTATTTTAGACTATTTTGTTCCTTAACTAACATTATAAGGTACACAGTTATTATGTTTTAACAACATGCAAAAAATCATCCCAATAACTAACTATATCTCCCATTTTCTATTCATCTCTTTTTTTTATTTTGTTTAATTTTTAAAATATATAGAGGCACGAAAGTGCCTCTTTTCCCCTAGACAAGATAACATCTTTATAATTAATATTAATTAAAAACTGAAATTATTTTTTAATCCTAAATTTTTCGTAAGTTTTTCTGGCTTTACGCGCATGGGTCGGAGATCGGGAGAATTAGCCCCAACGCGTTTCTTTTCAGTCGGAGAAGTCTTTTCTTTCTTTTGATTCTGATCAATCTTTTCCTCCTCTGACTTTTATATTTTTTCTTCCATTAAATTTTAAGTATGGAAAACGTGATTAGTTTCGAGATTATTATGTCATTGACCGCATAGAAGATTTACGTAGAATTGATCTTGATCGTTCCGAATCGTAATTCAAATCAAAGACTTGCGCTAGCCTTATAATATTTTGACCGTATAGAAGATTATTATGTTATTTTTTTCTAGGAAAAAGGAAGAAAAAAAAATAGTGAAATTACACGCTTTATACTGTAACAAAAATGATGGTTTTATAATTATAAAAGTCGAAAGGAAAAAAAAAAAAAAAAAGATTACACATTTCTCCTTATTTGGTAGAAGAGAAAAATGAGGAATATACCTTAAAACTTTTTAAAAAACTAAATCAAAATAAATTTAACAAATTTATAATAGCATCTTTCAGCATCTCTTGTCAAACCATGCATTTAACATTTTGAAAACAACTTCATTACTTTAAAAAAAAAAAAAACATTTTGAAAAAATTTGAAAATGGTCAGGAAATAAAGATGTGTCTTTGTCTGAATGAAACTCACACGCCCAATTGCATTGCATATATACGTGCTCCTTCTGATCATGCACATTTATATATTCCTTTTCGCCAGCCCACTTGTTTTCTCCCTTTGTGTGCTGTAACATTTCCATATTCCTTTTCGCGTGCCCACTCAACTCGATCAATTTTAGAATCGATTACTGAAACATAAAACTAAATATGTGAACATTAACTGGTATGTCAACATAACTTTAGAAAATGTGAAACTAAACATACACTTAAATACTTAAATGTTTTGCTGAATATGTTTGGATGTTTTCAACTTGAAAGCAAATTTGTTGTAAAACATTTTTCTAGGCAACACATTACTTTTGTCACTTCTAATCAAGGTGACATTTGAAAACAAATTTTATCTAATAATATCCAAAAGTGTATATTAAGAAAACACATTTGACGACACAAAATCAATATTTTCGCACCCTAAAATCAATCAAACACACTTGGTTTCATCATCAGGTCCATTCACAAGAGGTTTGCTCAGATGCGATCCTAGCCTACGACCATTTGACCCATTCATTCAACATATGCCAAAATATAATAGTAAAATCAACGAAAATAAAATACAAGTTCTTTTCAACCAAGTCAATGAAATTAATCGAACTTGTTTCACAATCATCTCAACCATTTTTTTTACTGGCTCAACCATGTTTTTTAACGAATAGAATTTCAAGTAATTTTCGGACTGAATTACATAATCTAAACCATAGAGTAAATTCCATGCCAGGTAAATTTTCAAGGATCCAAATGTGGTAGGACCAGGTCACTGGGATACACAATGCATCATATATATGTACGTGCAACATCCCGTGAAAGGATTTGACTAGGTCGTTGACGTCTGCACATGCATTTTATTTGTACCTAAGAATTAAGATACACTCGAGTACACAGCTATTTCAGTCTGGAGCACTTGAAAACATCAAGTTAAGTCCACATAAATTCATTAAAGACATTCGAAGCAACTGAGGCAATCCAAAGCCAGAGATCCAAAATTACAAATGCAAAACGATAAAATACGGAATCAAGAAGCAATAAAATTCTACCATCAGATGAATCAAAATTCAAAATCAGTCTACCCGTTGATCAACTCCTGCATATGTGGAAAACGAGTTGCAATAAAATTCTACTAGCATCAGATGAATCAAAATCCAATATCAGTCTACTGGTTGATCAACTTCTGCGTATGCAGTTTCGAGGTGCGCTTGCTCTGCTTCTTGTACCTCCTTCTCAGTTTTCCTGCCCTTCTTTGATTTGTAGTATACACTCATAAAAGTCCCAACAGCTCCATACTTCCTCCTAGTATGCTCATACAAACCAGCATCAAACATCCTCCAGAAATTTTTCTCAGACAGCTCAGACACAGCATACTGTGGCTGAAAACCATGATTTTCAATCAACCAGTTCTCCATTTTACGCACTGCTTCTGCCCCATCAAATACCTCACCCCTAAAAACAGGACCTGGTGCATAGTAAACTCCAACATCTGTGTACATTTGAGCAGTTTGGGTGTCTCCTTGCCTGTGATGTAGTTCAAACCCTGGCTCTGGGTAAATCATAGTTTTGACAGGCAGCTTGAACAATTTGTGTGGGCAGAGCCAAATGGGGTATACCTAATGTATTGACAATCAACAATCTAAGAAACAACATATTCTACTGCGCCAACTGAATTATATAAGAAAATTGAATTCCAGTTTTAATTGAAATAATATATAAATTAGTACTACTCAGACAAATTAGTAACATTACATTGGTAGAATGCTCATCACTTAAATTTTCTCAAAAGATAAAACTCCTTCATGCGTTGAAAAAAGAAAAAAAAAGCACGGGAATTAGTTTAGATTTTTTTTTTTCACATAATAGAGAGTTGGGGGAAAAAAGCATAGGAATTACTTTAGAACATAATAGACAATGAAAATGACCATTGTTTGCAAAATAACCATGAGAGTTCAGCCCCAACTTTGGCTTCATATTATTAAAACTAGAATATTAAGAAACTTTGCCTTAAAAGTGGAACATTATAAATATAAAGATTGGGTAAGAAGAAAATGTACCTCCATCTCACGGTGAACCCATTCTAAAGCATCTCCCACCTTGTACAAAGGAACAAGCATGTCCTGGATGACATGCATTTCATGGTAATAGTTTCTTATAGCATCACCTTGAGTTGCCTTGAGGAGAGAAACCTTGGGTGGCATCAACCAGCCAAACAGATACCTAAACCAAAATTGATCAGCAAATGGGAGGATAAGCTTTCCCTCCCAGTACAAGCATCTTGTGTGCCTGTGATAATATTCTCTGGTAGGAATGTATTCTACAAACTCTCCTTTCTTCAGTGCCGTCTGAGCATGCTGATAGAACCAGGGTTTAAACCACCATCCTACACTGTTGATCTTATTCCCCTTCTTCTTGGCCTCTTCCTTTGAAGCATATCTTCCTGTCATCATCACACCTTCTGTTGGTGTATAAATCATTCCTTCAACAAAGTCTGGAACCTTCTCCTCATTATCCTGGTCTCCATCTCTGGGAGCAAAAGAATCACAATATGCCTGTGCAAGATCTTGCAGGGTGCCAACAACAGGTTTGTAGGTTAGCTTCATGTACTCCTTAACAGGTATAAGCTTGATCTCAGCAGCAACAAGAAGGCCAAGTGTTCCCTGAGACCACGGAATGGAATAGTATAGATCAGAGTACTCGTTGTCCTTGGTGGCTCTAACAAGAGTGCCATCAGCCAAAATAATTTCATAGGCCACAACAGTATCAGCGAACAAGCCATATTTGTGAGAGCTTCCTTCTATACCATAGCCGTTAATGAGACCACCAACAGTTAGATCATCAAGCTCTGCAACTACAGCAAGGGAAAGATTCATGGGTACAGTCACCCTGCTGATCTGACCCATGTTGACTAGGGGCTCAACTCTTGCAATCATCCGTTCTTTGTCAATCTCAAGTACATTACGGAAAGCAGACAAATCAACTTCGAAATGACGGGCTCTCTTATAGTCAACATTTCGCATTCCAACAGCAATCCAGGGCTTGCGAGCGGTACAGACAAGACCATCTTTTGATGGATTCCTCTGTTTGAGACGTTTGATGACCTTCTTCACATTCTCATCATGTTCCTTTTGACGTGTCTTATAGGACTTCCACTCAGATCTTACATCCCCAAGGTATGTAAGGAAATAAATGGTGAAGGAGATGGGAAGGACCACAAAAATAACAAGGATCCATCGAAACTGAACAAAATAGTCCACCCAAACCTTCTTCCTCTTAGGGCGCAAGGGAGCCTCAAGATCTGACATCGCTCAGATTATACACTCCTGCAACAGCATGAAAGATTTAAAATCAACAGTTATCCACAAAAACACAAAATAAAAAAAAATAAAAAAAAAACTGAAATACTAGTAGACCAAAGAGAAAGACAATATCAGTTGATTCAGTAGCACAAAATAGTATCAAGTCATAAAACAGAGAAACAAACACAAAATTAAGACAAAGTCATCCGCACTAAACACTAGGATCCTTGGTCTATAAAGTTATCAATAAATAATTATGATAATGCAAACACCACAACCAAGGTTTTAAGACACGGTCAGCAACCGTAATTTTTGCCGCAACGTCAAGGTTTTTTAAGTGTCTGCTACCACAATTGTGACCGCATCAACAATAGTCAGCAAAGAAAAGTTACAAAAACTGAGCCAGCAATTTAAAACCTCAGCAGCAACAGATTGATGATGCAAAAACTGCTTCTACAGAAGCCCTAATCAAAACAGAGTTCGCTGCATGTGCATGAAACGGCAAATAATCGAAAAATTCACCGAAATCCAGCAGTGGTTAGCAAAGATCTGAGATCCTACGCTACGGAAACGCGAGTGGAGCATGAAAATGGAACTCACGTTGATTAGAGAAACAAAGTTACGGCTCGTCGGTTTGGTTTTCCAGAAAATGACAGAGTGAAAAACGAAAACCGAAATCATAATTTATATTATTTAATTTTCTTCATCAGGTTAGAACCAAATCAGGTTAAGCAATCAGCGACTGCGAGGACGGACATACAAGAAAATAGTAAACATATTACAGAAAAAAAAAAAAAAAAAAGCGTTGAGAATGAAACTAGAATGCAGAACAAGTAGACGCATATTAAGAAAGATCGAGAGCGTGAATCCACATTTTCTGATCTGAATAGAATTTCAAACAGAGAGAGAGAGAGTACCTGAGAGAGTGAGAGAGTGAGAGTGAAATGTGAGGACTCTGTTGGGGTTTTAAGTCTCTCTACACTAACACTACGGAGTACTACAGAAGAACACAACACCGTATCAGTCAATTTACAATTAAATCCTTTCAGCTTACCAATTATAGTTAAAGAGATAATAATCTTGCCGGATTCGATAGCTTATTATTTTAATAGTAAAGCTATTTTAATTTTCCTTTTTACGAATATTTAATATAATTATCTATTTAGGATTTAAATTTAATGTTAGTAGTATTAATTAAGTTGTAAACTTTAATGATTTTCATCTTATTTGATGAAATACAGAAATTTAATTAAGTTGCTCCATTACAAAATTTTAACATTTCAAAATTTTGATACACATGTTAAAATATAATTAGTTGAGATAAATTTGAACTAAAATACACTTAATTAATGTTTTTCGTAAGTTAGTGTTCATGGATATCTTCAATTCATTGGATTATAAATTAATCTTATTCACAATGTGTCATTGTTATTAAGTTTAAGAAAAAATTTATACATGTAAAAAGTTAAACAACAATGATTATCTCCATTGGTATTAATATGAGGTATATATTGTCTAAAGTAATATCTAATTTTCGTCACAAATTATAAAGAGACTCTAAAATAAATATTCTCCTTCTAATATATTTTTTTATATTTAAAATAAAAATAAAAATAAAAATAAAAATACAAATCATATCATATCATTTTTCAATAGATATTAATTTGAAACATGCATTCATCAATGTAAATAGTGTGCCTATTTACAATGCTAATGTACCACTAAAACCAAATATAATTGAAGAAACGCTTAATTTAATCTTATAGGAGTGTACTACAGTATTTCTAAAATAACCAAAGTTTTTTTTGGGGGTAGGGGGGGTGGCGAGGGAATTACAAAAGAAAACAAAAATCATCTAGTGTCCTTTCGATAAAATAGAAAAAAAAAATTAAATTAAAACATAAACGTGTGAGCCTCACGTTAATTTATTTTACTCTTATTTTTCTCTTCAAAGGAACATAACCTAAGGTGTATTATAAGAAGAAGAAGCAACAAAATAGTGAGAGTAATACAAATATGAAATAGTATTATTATAATTTAAAAGTTTGTTGCATTAATGCCCATTAAATAGAATAGAAAAGAAAAGAAGTAAATCGATGAGATCTAAAGACAGAAAAAAAAAAATTAGAATCCCAACGTAAGGATGCCCAAGTAAACAGATTCCATTGGCAGTCTGGTTTTGAATCACGTGGAAACTGCCCCCACGACCATGTGAGTTGCAGTCAGCCTGACCATAAAAATGTTTATTTAATAGTAAACCAGTCTTCGTGTGTTGAAAACAAATGAAATGTTAATAACAACTCTGCATTCAAAATAAATGTTTTTTTTTCAATCGCGGTAATAAGCTTCAAATTAGATTTTAATGCAGATTATTTAAATTCTTTTTCACCATTAGACTAATAAAATTTTTTATGCATGCATAGAAATTATTGTATGTATGATTTTTTATAAAATTCAATAAATTATATATAAAGATTTATATTAAATGATAGTATAAAAAATATTTTCCTTACTTTTACACTATCAATAAATGTTATTAATTTTTTAGTTTTTTTTAAATTTTTTATTAATCATTCTCATATTTAATAAAAATATGTAAGTTTTCTTAACGAGTATCATTAAGGAGTTAGTTTAAAAAAATAATAAATATCACTAAAAATCAAGATGAATTATATTAATGATAATTTTAATGAAATACATATTTTTCAATTTCAAGAAACACTAAGATCATCCATCGTGTATGATTTTTAAATGAGTTAATTATCTAAAATTTGTAAGTCTATAATATCACATAAATTAAAAAAATTTATACAAAAAGTTACTTAAATACTAAAGTTGTTAGAGTGAATATCTAATTTGAGTCATATTAAATTTTATAATTGAAAAATGATTATTTAGTAAAAATAAATTTAAGTAACAATTATTTATATAAACAATCAACTTAAACAACATACTGTTAAGTCATGTGTTCTAATAGTAAAAATTTGTTAACTCATGAAACATCTATATTGGATACTCTAGTTAGTATTACTATTCCTTAATAAAAACAACTAAATTAAAAATATATGCACTTTATACAATGAAAACATAAAATATTTAACATTTATTTCATATAATAAGCAGGGAATTAATACGATCTAAAATGAATTATGGTTAACTTTAACTCAAAATATAAATATTTAAATAAAATATTTCAAAATTTTAATGTATTAGATATTTCTTATATTTTTAATTGTTAATTTAAAAGAATATTGTTTTGTAATGTTACCCCATTCTCTTGAGTTTTGGGACAATGGAGTGGCCAATACACTGGGGCGATATTATCAATATGTGGTTGTAATCTCCGCTTTGTTACTATATATTCAAAAATTAATAGGACCGTCATGCAAATATCTTAGGGGCATGGCCATCCATGCAGTGACCATTTGTTGCTAAAGGATAGGAGACAGGAATTTATGCCTATCCAGTAAAAGAGTATTTTCGTTTCCATCATCATTTATAATCACCAATGGAAACAAACCTTTTGCATTCTGTTTTTTTTTTATTAATATAACGATACTATATATAAGTAAATATAGGGAAGAAAAAAAAAGAGAAAGAGAAAAAGCGAAGTTAAAAAGATTAATCGAATGTGAGAATTGTAATCATTAGTCGCATAATGGGGAATTAAAAAGGAAGAAAGAAAATGAAGACCGAATAGAAAATAAAGAAAAGCGAAATCAATTATAGTATGCAGTGATACCGAGAAAAAGACTGAAAGATACTAAAAAAATAGAGGATTAAGCTATCATGGGCAATTGGGCATGTTAAAAGTGTTGCTACACTAGTTACCTTATTTATTTTATTATTTTATCTTAATCATAAAAAATAATTTTATCTCTTATAACAAAAATAAATCATCTCGCTTATTATCTATTCTTCCTCAATTATTTTCTATTTTTCTTCAAAATCCTTACCTTTATTCACTCTCCTCTAAAACTGTCATTATCACCATGATATAATAATAATAATAATAATAATAATAAAGAATATTTAAAAATGAATAAATAACGGTGGTAAAGATAATGAAAATTGCACCAAATGATATGAAATAAAATCATAAAAGGTTGGGCTCAAAATTCTCAATTTATTAAGAATAATTAAAAAATAGTTAAGAAATGAAATGATACACTATAAGTTTACAATGTTGATTAATTAAAAATTGTTTTAACTATAATTTTAATAATTATTACTAGTATGAAAAATTATAATACCAATTTATAATTAAATAATACTGTAGAGAAAAGTCTGTTCTGATTAAATTTAATTAATGCAACAAAAGAAATGGCCTTTATATTATAGTTTTGATCATTTGAAAACGTGGGTTGATCTAATGATCTACATCTACCTGTAGAATCAAAGCACGTGCACGTGTGGAGAAATACATATATATATATATATATATATATATATATATATATATATAAAAGATTCGAAGCTATTTGTGTATCTAGCATAGTTATTAGGTCACATCAACTCACGTGGAAAGGTGTGGAATCCACTCTCCAATCCGTGATTTTTGACAGTGTGAACGAAATCAAATAAAAAATATAGACATACTGATACAGGCTGGATCCTGAATTATGGGACTGAGATATTAACATTCCGTAAAGTAGGCAAATGGTCACGGGTTATTCACATTAACGCCAGACATAATTTTAATAAGCTTGGTAGCAAACGTTTTAAATATTTTTAAACTCACCTAATTTATTTTGATCAATTTTGCTGTAAGTTGTACTTTTATTTTTTATTTTTCTTGTAAATGAGTGTACTTTACTTTCTCATTTCTTTTGAAGTGTCAAAATTTTGGAAATGACATTAATTAACCTTTTGTCAATTATATCTTTATTTACCATCTAATTTTCAATTAACTTAGATAATTATTATAAAGTGAAAATTTTCTCAAAAATAATTATAAAAGTGAAAATGTACAAAAAACTAATATAAATTTATTGTGATGTTGAAATAAAAAAAAAATATGAACATAATGATCGGGATATTTTAATATATCTTGCTAATCAACATCCTTTAGATACTAATTAAGGACTCAATAAAAAGAAAGTTTTAAAGTTGGGTTCGCAATAGACATCACAATAGGGTGTACTATCAGGGACGGATGGATATAAGTAGAGCCGGTCCTTTTGAGAATCTCCAGCTCCACCATAACATGTGTTGTTTGTTAATATTAGGATAGCACATAGATAATACACGAAATCAATTTAGTTAAAAGCCAAAATCCTAGTCCAGCATAATCTCCAAGGTAGCAACACCGCAGGACCAAATTATCGACAATATATATATATATATTATCTTTTCTAGGCAGATTTGAAATCGACAGAATCATCTATACATTAAGCAAATTGACTTCAGAAGCGCCCCAAACTTACAGCAGTAGGCTTCAAAAATGGTCCTAACCAAAGGAAAAAAATTACCTTGAAACATTAGGAAAATAATTATAGTTGCCAATCTATGGGATCAATCCTGCAGCCTGCAGTTAATAGATGTATAGGAAAATTACCTTGATTAGTGCGAGAGAAGTGCCTGCTCAGATAAATTGAAATAAATAAGATGAAGAGTGAAAAATTGCTTATATGGATGAAGGGAAAATTGATCAGGTGGTGTTTTCAAATATCAATTGGATATCAAGATCCGAGTTTCAGTTCACTTCATGAGTCTATAACAAAGCTAACCAAAATATGGCCCAATATACCAGTAGAAATGTCGAACAGAACATGCACCAGCTGTATTACATCAACCACCATGTGAATGATTAATGAGAGCCTTCATAGTTCATAGTAATGCATGCTAATATTTCTTTATTGGCTAGTCACTGTACTAAATACAATATATAAAAAAAAAATACATATATACAGTTTAAATCTGCATTGATTTTGAAATGCTAATAGTGAGCTTGGTTAAGTGTGTGAGAAGTTCAATTCTAGATAAAAAATGCATATGAAAGAAAATGACAGTGTATTCTAGACTTATATTGTGTTCAAATATGTTCACTTTTCGCCTTCCCACTTTACCTTACTCAACCAAGTACACCCTAAATGTTCAACACCTACAGTATTTGTAACAAAAACTTTAATAAATGTCACACAAGTTATAAAATGCAACGTATCATACAACCAAGTGTCACACAATGGCAGTACCTAGATTTTTCCCGAGCAGAGTTTCCCCACAACAGAAACACAACTCCTTCCTTCTTCTGTGATATTGTCTTGATAACAGCATCAGTAAATTGTTCCCAACATTTTTTGGAATGAGAATTTGCTTGATGCTTCCTGACTGAACTCAAAAGTATAATTCTAGTAAAACAAAACCACTAGAATACAAGCATAACACACCAAACATAGCGAAGGACAGATTCATACTAGATAAGCAAGCAGGTAGAAGGACAGATTCATACTAGATAAGCAAGCAGGTAGTGAAATATAAACAAAACGACACCTATAAGTCATCAATATACTAAAAAATCTAAAATGACGGATTATGCATATGATTATAAAACACCAAATAACAATAAATCAGAATTATCATGATTGTGTGTACCTTATTGAACCATTACTAATCGAAAAAAAGTTGGAGAAGACGAGGAAACAAGATGTCAGAGTCTTCCTCTCTATTGCCTATTCAGAAATTGACAGTCTTTAGCGATGGGAACATTATGGTTCATGAGACCTAACTCCATTATATATAGGCTAGAGAGGAGACCTAGCAAAAACCTAATCAATAGTGTGTCTGATGGGTCCACCCATCATAGAAACCCAGTCATACACTAATGTCTACACATAAAGGAAAATTGGAATATCCATCAACCCAATTAATTTAAAATACAAAACTTATTAATTAATATTGCCCACATAAAGGAAAATTTATAACATTCTCCCACTTGGGCTATATTAATTAATTTAATATTATTTTGAAAAATCATTTTATTTCGAAAACGGCTCTATCGGGTTAATAACTGAAAATTCATCTTACTTGGCCACAATTTTGAAAAACAATATTCCAATTCCAGCATCTCAAAACGATTCAATCCCATCATAGGAACATGGCGATCAATATACCGAAAATATCATAGCATATGACCTTCCATACTCACATACAATGAGTATTACATCTTCATGAATCAGGGCCTAATAGTGTAGTAAGAATTAGTGTCAAAATATGATCAACAATATAACACACTAATTCTTATTGGTCCTCAATGTAATTTTTCAACAACATGAAATTACATTAGTGCAAATTCCAAACAACATGAAATTACACTTTTTCTAATGCAATTTCTCAACAAAATTTGTGACATCCAGATATTTTTAAGCTCACGACATGCTTAAAGATATTGTTTTATACTATATTTCTCAATCGACAGGAGAAAAACAATAATGATGATCATCAATAAAATTCAAACAAGTCACAAATAATTATCAATTTGCATACAAAAGTGACTCGAAAATCAAATTGAATACAACTCCCACTTATCAAGGGAATCCAAAGAATCTAAAACATTCAAAAGCAAGCCTCTATAACTCCCACTAATTAATTTCACTACATGAATATAAAATACTCTTGTTCTACACACAAAAAAGTTATCGAAAAGTCTTTCCTATCAAAGATTTTTAGATGAAAGGTTCTTGTTTCATTCAATAAATCAAAATTTTATTGAAAAATAAAATGTCATCTACATAAAGTACTAAAAAATTATATTTACTCCAACTTACTTTCATGTAGATGAATTAGTCAAATGTATTTAAATTAATTTAAAGAAATTAACAAAAGATTCACGACGAGGTCATCAAAACAGTACATCTCCTTTGGAGAGAATGTATATACCAAGGTTTAAACCAAGGACAAAGCCTCAAACAGATAAATCAATGAGCATACATTGGCTTCAAAAAACTATCCCCTTTGGGCATACAAATCACCTAGACCAATGCACCTCCAATAACTTTATTATAAACAAGTTTCCAATTAAAACACACAACAATCTCCTTTAGGCAAGAAATTGCATGAAATAACCAGAATCATTCTTCAAATTTACAAAGAAATTTTCATGACTAATAAATTTGGGCAACAACAAAATAATTTATATATCATAAACCCCACTTTGAGCAAGGAATATAATATAAGACAAACTTTTAAATTATACATATTTATCCATAATTCCACATGTAATTTAAAAATAATTTATCCCATTTGAAAATAATACATCAACAACAATGTCCACCAACATGAAACACTTCACAAAATATTTTTTGAAAAACTGAAACACTTCTCAATATGTGTTTCTAACAACATAAAACACTTCACAACATGTGTTTATAGCGACATGAAACACTTCATAATATACATGTGTTTTTAGAAATCAAATATAATAGTCTAAAATTTATAACATCAAATGTGTATCAAAATTCCAAAAGTAAGATATTCAATCATGGACAAATAATCTTCCACAAAAGTGAAATAATCCAAAAATCAACTATTGGAACAACAACTGTACCAATTTCAAGAATTTCAAAACTTAAACAGTACATGAATAGTACTAAGATCCAAAAAATTCTAAAACGGAGAGGCTCAATCAAAAATTTCAATCTACGTAAAAAAATAGACTCAATCCAATAAAAAATAATAATTCATTGATTCTACAACACCAAGTGTTTCTAATAAATGATAATACTAACTCGTCTTTGATGTTCAAAAATAAATATAAGTATTCATACTAAAGTGAACAAACCATGAAACATTGTTAATCACACAATCAGAAAATTTCAAAATAATAAGTGAAACCAAAAGTGGGGTCCAATTCACACAAAAAAATATGCCAATATCCGAAAATGGGGTCCAAAATATCGGAACACTAAGTCCATGTAAGTGTGAAAACAATGAAACCAACTCATTTATACAACAATGCAATGCCGCAATAAGGCTTGAACATATAGTATGGTATAAACAATACCAATTACAAAATCCATATTAGTTAGCCAAGTTTATTCAAATACGAAATAACACAGAAACTAAGGGCGAGACTTTAGTACTTTAAGCTCACATATACAAAACATTAGCAAATAACAATTAATTAGTGAGCAGCATAATTGTGCAAAGATAATAATAAATGACAATAATTTCATATTAAAGTGAAATCAGAAATTAATTCACTAATAAAGCCAATATTAGGCACAATTTCTGGTTCTCCAAATTCATGCAACAATAAATGCACAAGACTTTAATAATTATTTCACGAAAATTGAAAATTTCAAAATAGCTTAAAATTTTCACAAAAAACAAAAGCAACTCACACCACAATGTCAACAAATTCATTGAAACTAAAACTTCATGTTTACGAAATAATTTTGTTGAAACCAAAACAATTCATCATATAAGAATAGTGAATCAAAATTCAAATCATGAACTGTATCATGAAACTAAACAAAATTGAAATAATTATCAGCAATAAATAAATAAATTATTCATGAGAAATAACAAAAATAATTTAATATCATAAACTCTCCTCTGGAGAGAGAATATAATATATAATTATTTTTAATCATATGAAGATTTAATAACGGAGAGAATCATATATAATTGTCTAAAATTTATCCCCTTTGGGCAGGTAAATTTTATATCTCCATAATTACAATTTGCCAATGAAGAAAATCTTTACTTATTGTCAACCATAATTATGCAATTGATTTAATGTGCAATATAAATACGTGATTATAGTTGTCTGCAATTACAAGGAACCATAATTATAATTGCAAGTGATTGATGCAATTTTATCTCTTATGGATGAAATGTGTAATGAGTTCCCTTGTTTTTTAAAATAACAAGGCACGAAGATTTAAACCAATATAATTTTATTATAAAATAAATAGATTTAAAATTTTAATAGGAAAGGAAGAAGTGGTCCACATAATATATCAATTGATTTAAAATTTCAATAACAGACTTGGTCCACATAACGACTTTGCATTAAAAAAAACTTTAAAAGGTTAATAAAAATAAATCAATCAATCAATCCAAGTAACTGACTAAAACTAACACGTCTTGGACTTTTATTTTATTTAAAAAAAACTGTCTTGCAACAAACATATTTAAAAAAAATAAAATGGTAACAACATCCATAAAAAACTTAACCCTTATACTCCATTCCACTCTCTTTGTTTGTACGAAATCTTTCAACACCCACAATTCAAGGAATTGAGCGTATACCAATTTGAGGCTAATAGCACTCAAACATGATTTTGTTTTTATTAAGATTCATGAAACAAAAAAAAAACACGGATATCATCTAAAGCTATTAACTGTACCTTGTATCACACACAACAATGGTTATAAATCATATATAAAATTATGATGTACAGGTAAAAGAATCATTCGAAGATACACATAATACATGAAAATTGAAGATTTTCAATTCAACCGATCAAATAAATTCATTTTTGATGGATTCTATAATCATATGAATGTGGCTTGATATCAAATGAGAAATCTAAAATGACGGATCATGCATATGATTATAGAACACCAAATAACAATAAATCAGAATCATCATAGTTATGATTGTGTGTACCTTATTGAATCATTACTAATCAAAGAAAAGTTGGAGAAGACGGGAGAACAATATGCCAGAGTCTTCCTCTATATTGCCTATTCAGAAATTGGCAGCCTTCATAGATGGGAGCATTATGGCTCATGGGACTTAACCCCATTATATATAGGCTAGAGAAGAGACTTAGCAAAAACCTAATCAATAGTGTGTCTGATGGGTCCACCCATCATATGTTATAAGTCAGACACTAATGCCTACATTGCTGCCCAACTAGGCTCAATACCAACATATGCTATAAGTCCAACTCAACATGATCACAATGAGTCACTCAAAATATTAAAATTGGAATATCCATTAACCCAATTAATTTAAAATACAAAACTTATTAATTAATATTGTCCACATAAAGGAAAATTTCTAACATATGCTTTATTAGAATTTGATAAAAATAAAGAGTCTAACATGTGAGAACAGCATTTAGCAAGAGAACACCCTGAAATGAAGTTAAAATTGTGATTAGATAATATTATTTCAAAGATCCCGCTCACTGAATGAAGTCAACCATTATGTTAAAACTTAATAATATTTTATACTGATGAAGTCACAGAAGTCACCCACCTTTCTATTGAATATATCTAATTGGCGCCCTTTTAAAGGTGAGAATTTTAGTTATTGACAAATAGATTTAATGTTCAAATCATACTAAACATTTGAAGGAAACGTTTAAGACGCCTTGACCATAAAATATATTGGCCTAATTACGATAAACTTTTTCATAAGCTTTTATAGAAGAAATAGAGGTAAAATGAATCAAACTTCTCTCGTAAGTTAAAATCAAGTTATTGTACTTTAGCTTTTAAAAAAGCTAAGGCGCATAAATTAATAGTTTTCCACTACAGAGAGTACTGTGTAGACAGACAGTAGTAAGAAATACAGTGTGTGCATGTATCCAGTATGCTTTAATTGCAGAGTGTATAGTCGCAACAAGTGGAGAAATTCGAAATAGATCAATTTATTGGATTCAGCCAATGTTCTCACATCAAATTGAGTATGAAAACTGCTAGTCCCAATTGTGATTATTACTTGAGAATCCACATTCCCCTTACTGTAATCTTTGTAAAAAGACAAATCCCTACACATAAGTCAGGCACATGTCGGATATTGTACCTGCACAGCCCATTTTTGAAGATTTCCATGAGTTGGAATGGAGCAGCCAAGATCTTTGTGAACTTCCTTAAATATATTTACCAAACTGGAAGGGACTTTGACTCCCTCAGGAACTGAGAATGAAAACCCCATGCTTGGCCAGGCCCATGATAAGGGTCCTAAACATAAAACAAAACCCACAAATCACTAAAAGAGAGTAAAGTCAGGGTCGATAAACTTCTCCACAAAATACTTATGAAAAACAAGATAAAATGAATTTTTATTTTTTTAGCTAAAGTCGACATATGTGCTTCAGCTTTTAGTGAACAGGTTTTAAATTGTGGTCACAGTTTCATCGCATACCTTGATATCGCAAGAAAATGAACACAAATGCAGTCATAATTGCGGTTGCGTTGCACTCTCAGACACCCCAAAACCTTGATGTTGCAGTCTAAGTCAGGGCTGTGGACCAATTTTTAAAACCTTATGAGTGAGCTTTTATTAAACTTAGGTACTAGTTAAGGAATTAAAAAAAGGAATGTTCTAATTGAAAATCACGTTTAAAAATCATATAAGAGCACATTTTGCTGCATCCCAATAAAAACTTTACCTTTTACTTCCTTATCCAGTGTCCTTAACCTGTGACACTGGTTAAAGTTAAATTATAAGTTGATTTTAACTAATGAAAACTTTACCTTTTACTTCCTATAATCAAGTTGAGATCCTCACTTAATTATGTATGTATGTTTCACCCTGAATGTCATTTTCATCTTATGTCGTGAGAATACTGTATGTACTTAAGTGACTACCACTCTAGTTTTCTTTTTTTAATGGTGTTAGCTAACACCAACTATTAGCAAAAAACTAAATTTATTTGACTGAATAATTATCGTCTTTTATTTCAAGAACAAAATTAACTGAATATTATTTGATTGTAATTCACTATTTCAAAGGTCATTTGTCTTTCTTGGACCAATTTGAACAATCAATCAATACAATTTCAAGCGCTAAAATCTAATTTTAATTATAATGAACTAATTCATGACAGCATTGCTTTTAAAGTAAAAAATACTTTTTAAATCTAACTGAAATCTAGGTGAATACTTTGTGATTTCCAAATTGAATTTCTATAAGGCGGCATCACCTTTAAGATTAATCAATTTATTACGCTTCAATATCTTATGCAGACAAACAGGGACTTGTGGGTATAATCGACAAGTATAGCACGAAAATATACAAGTCTCGGTTCGCTTGCACACTTCAGTTTGACATGCTAAAATGGTAAACTGTAGCAGAATGATCCTTTGCAATTATTTTGTTGAGGATCACAAAATATTTTATACTATAACCATAGAGAACCTAATATAAAAATATCGAATATCAAAAATTGGATGCAACTGCATCTGCATGCAGTTCCTTCATAAAGTACCCGAAAAAAGTCTGCAAATAAAAAGAAACTAATCTTAGGGTTCAGGAATTGGGACAGACGGCATGAGATTTTAACGAAATACTCTAGCTCATGTGAATAACAAATGTTTTTATAAAGACAATAATTAAAAGAGAGTAACACCGAAAAACACACACTAAATAGCATTCGCAAAACAACAAAATATAAGAAACTCCTCCTAAGTCATCCTCTGAGCAGCTTCCTTGGCAAGAAGCTTCTCCTTTGCTCTGGTTTTCGCTTGGGATTTGGATCCCATGATCCCACCACCCCATTTCTTTCTGTACTCGTCATATTTGTCGTTGAAGTTGGCCTGAAAGGAAACAACCAACCAAAACACAATACAATCAGTTTTTTTACAACAGCATTAACAGCAAAAAAGAAACAGAATTAATTTAATCAACGCCACCTTGATAGCCTCCAAAACTCTGCTGAACTCCAATTTATCTTCATTCTTAACAGTGGTCAAGCACAAAACGGATGCAGTTTTCTTATGGACAACCTGTTGAAAAGCATGTGGATTTTAAATCAGTCATTTAATTCAGTCGTACAGTATGAAAATCACAATATACAAAGAAACATTACAGTTCCCAAGCGGGCCTTTCCCTTCACAATACAGTACGGAATTTCCATCTTCCTGCACAATGCAGGAAGCCAGACAACCAATTCAATTGGGTCCACATCATGAGCAATCACAACGAGCTGTGCTTTGTTCTGCTAGGAAAAAATATCAACATCACTAAAAAAATACGGGCAAAACTACAATCACAAAAGTGATAATGACACAGAAAACAACCTGCTCAATGAGGTAGGTAACATGGTTGAGACCATACTTCACAACAATAGGCTTCTTAGCTTCAACAGTTTTGCCTTCAGCCTCTGCCTGAGCCCTTTTCAAGAGCCTCTCCTTCTTTTCTGCTTTGTCCTCAGGCCTGTACTTCAGAAGCAACTTGAACAGACTTGTTGCTGCAGATTAGATTAATAAGAAACATCAAAATTAGGAACAGGACATTGAATATTAAAATTATCATACAACAAAAATGCAGCTACTTTGCAATGAGTCAAAGGCATATTCGACAACACGAACATCAGTCATTAACAATCATTGGCATGCAATATATGTGACTGCTTCAACATTAATTTCAAGAGCATTGATAAAAAAAATAAGAACAAGATGAATTTACCCTTAAAAATCACCAATATAAATATTTATATAGCAAAGGAATCACATATTTGGATATGCCTATGTAAATAACAATGTTTAATCTATAATCTATAATAATAAAAATAATAACAGGGATTACACCTCACAGAACAACACGGTCAAGTATACCAGATCCAAACATTGTGTTAGCTATTCTTACCTAGGTTTTTGTCAAGAGTCTTGGTAAACTGGTTCAAAGCTGGGGGAACCTTCAACCTCTGCTTCAGAATCCTCTTCTTCCTCTGAATTTGAACATTCTTTGGCCACTTCACGAACCTAGTCAAGTCTCTCTTCGGAGGCAACGCCCCTCCGATTCCGAACTGCTTCGGACGCTTCTCGAACAACGGATTCGTAACCTTCTCCTGAGATTTCAAAACAAAAAAAAAAACCACTTTCAAAACAAACAAAAAAAAACAGATAGCAAGAACCGAATCACGAATCGAATTGAACTCCGACAAGTTATTAGTTACGTACAGGCTTCTTCTTAGCAGCAAGAGCCGGAGCCTTTCCACCTCGTTTGGGAGCCTACGAAATCAAACACAGTTAACAATTGCACATTACGCAAACAAAAATAAGGGTTTCACATCACAGTCGATGTAAGTCCTAAGACCTATCTAAGATGTAATAGCAACAAAGAAAATGTAGGCAAACATAAGCATGTGCAGAGATGATCCTTCGTTCGTGAATAGAACTCACCATTGCTGCTGCAGCTGCTGTTGTGTGGCGAAGCAAGGCGAGCGAATCTGACTCTCAGAAAAACCCTAGCTAGGGTTGTGTATTATATATGAGTATTGGGCCTGGCAAGAACGCTTTCGGCCCGGTTATTAACATTTTTTTTTCTTTTAAATATTTGTTGAATTGAAAAACAAATGTTTGAAATTAATTTAGTCATTAATGTATCTAAATTAACTTATTTAAACATGCGGAAAATTCTACTATAAATATTTACAATTTACCATAAGTAAAATAAACAAATTAAAATACTCTAATATAAAAAGATAATTAAAAAAAAGATAAATTGCATTCTATTTAGCATGAGATTTATTTAAATGAAAATTAGACTAAAACTTTTTTAAAATACTGCACTCTGCTCTATTTGTATCGACTTGATAAAAATAATAATAGATACTAATAAAATGTTTTCCTAAACCAAGGTTAACAGTTAGTTAACATTAAAAATGTTAAATACTTTTTTTGTTGTAAAAATCTCACTTTAACAAAATAAAACTACTAGGTTGATAAAATTCACATTTCAAATATTTAACATTATTTTCTTTTTACACCAACAAAGTCATATTCTTTCCATTTACAATAAAGAATCACATTATGAATATACTCAAGACCAAATATGATAACCAACATGGTATGATATAATTAGTAAATAATTTTATCTTTTAAATATATAGTCATGGATTTAATATGTAACTTGTACAAATGAAAAATCATGTGCTATCAAATGACCTTGCCTTCTACCATATTGATTATGGAAAGAAGGAAATAACCCACATATATCTATGGTAAAAAAATGTTAAATAATTTGCACCCCCATTCTCCTTTATTGTTTTTTTAAAATAATAACTAAGTTAGAGTGTTTGAGGAGTTTTTTCCCTCCTTGATGACATTTTAATAGTCCAAAATAATTAAACCTTTATTTTAATGTGACATCTTTTTCATCCATATGATTAACTTGTTAACCTACCTATATCTCTCATATTTTTCTTTTATTTTACATTTTACGATTTTTTTTTTAGCAAATCATGTTCATGATTGTGTGATCAATGTTTATATTTTATGTGTTAAATTACAATTTAACACAACAAAAAAAAAGCTAAGATCATCATCATTACAACTATTAACCATGTGATCAATATTAAGACAATTTAAATTAAACATTCTCATGTATGAGATTAGAGTTATTGTACTCGAACACTATAACTGATATTTTGAAGCTTGAGCCATTAGCAAAGATTACAAAACATGAATTGTTCTTTTCTCACAAACAACTCCAAAACCCATTACAACATTATACTTTCTACCACAAGCTAAACTTTAACTCACAGCATATTTTGAAGATAATATGCTTTGAAATATGTATTGATACAATGGAAGTGTGAATCAATTGATATTATATTATTTTAGTTTAACTAATAATTTTAAATTATTTAGAGAAAATATTTTCTTATCTGTAATAGTTCTATCCAATTTAAATATGATTAACTTAAGTGAAAAATACATGTAATCTGTATAAAAATAAATAAATATTGGCAAAATACACGTTAAGCACGATAAAACATATAGGCAAACCAAACATACTCAATTTATGATGGAGAGATGCGGGGAATATATTTTTTTTTTTTCTTGTGCGGGAAATCTATATAGGAAAACTAAATATATTATTTTTTACTTATCACGTGAAATGCAGAAGACAAAGTAAAAGAAATGTAAGAAGAGAACTTCCAAACCAAAGAATAACCATTACTACCTTTAAAGTGGGAACCGTGGACGTGATTCTTCTACGTATGTCAAAAGGAGAATTAAAGACCAAATAATGAGCATCCCATGTCCAATTCCTACTTTTTCTTTTCTTTTTTTCACAGCAATGAAATTATATTATTAATAATCCAATTCCTACTTATAACATCAAGAACTTCATTACATCTCTCGACAATCAAACATTAGCTATGATATATATAAGACTAATTCCAAACCATAATCTCATGGTGCTTTGAATATCCCTATTTTGAAAAGAATAACTCTTATCTCTTCATCTTGGATAGGTTGCAAAAATACTAGATTTTAGCTATCTTGTAAAAATGAAGAAAAAAAAATCTCAGATAAAAAATAGGTGCCTCGCCATCATCCTCAAATAAGTTCGTGAATTAGTCTCGTGATCATCTACTTAAGATTTAATTGATCATTGATCCAGACTCCATTGTTTCGTTCTTTCTCCTAATAATCTCGGTGTACTGAAATTACATAAAACTTTTGTCTCGAAAACATCACAATTTACAAGGAGACCTTCAATACTTTTTTCCACATGTAAGAGACAAGGATTGTCTTTCTCCCTGAGACACCAAACAATGTCATAAGTCTATGCAAATATCTTTATTCCACATGGATGGATTATTCAGAAGGACATAGTATTTCAAACACTGCTTTTCTACCAAGTGAAGGGAAATTCTCAGAGGCATGCGTCAATCTCCCATCAATCCATCACTTCCCAGGGGTCCCTGGTAGAAGCAACTAATGATCAAGGTTCCTCCCACAGAGGAACATCTGACATAAACTTGAGATTTTGCATACTACCATAATCACCCAAGGTTCTTTGCCCGTGTACTTAACTTTCAAATGCCTCAACTGAGTAAAATGGTTCAAGCAATGCATTTTTTACTTTCAAAATTTCCAAATGCACCACATGCCCCCTACCTCACCTTGGGGCTCTATAATGGAAGATTCATCAAAACCAATCCTTCCCACAAAACGCTTCACTTTTATGGGTTTTCTGTGAGAACCATAAGAGAGCAATCATACTAACTAAGGATCCCCCACCAGTGTGGTGAATCCCTTACAACCAGTGCCTCCACAATAATATTCATTGGGAAATGTTAGAGTGGGATTTACCGTATGGACTTGCTGATTCTAGGTGCTACTGTAACCAATAATCTTTGTAGGACAGTCTAATCAATAGCATCTTCCAAATATCTATGATATGGATGTGAATGAGTCGAATTACTTATCTCTCGATCTTTTAGTGAATTATCTCTAGGTGCTACTGTAACCAATAATCTGTGTGGGACAGTCTCATCAATAGCATCTTCCTCAATCGAACCTCACAAAAATGGCATCGATTTGTTACTGCATCTTAATATTAATTTATCAAAATAGTTAAACCTTTTTTTTGTCAAGTATAAGATACCAGTAACAAGTATTTGCACTTGCAGGAGGTTGATAAAAAAAAATAGTATTTAAACAGCAAATATCATGTAAACCGAAACGAAACACCCTGGACTAGTACTGCAAAACAGTTGTCACCCTGGCAACCTGCTGCTCTAAGCCACTAACAACGAAGCAAAAGAAATCCTATCAGTGAATTTGTGAGGGATGATACATACAAAATCCCCTCACTCAAGAATGGGTCATGACCGGCCTCTCGCCATATATTGTCACCAAAAAGAAAAGACCGAGATTTCACAACATGAAAGCTAAAAAAAACTGATCAAGGAATTATATCTATACCAAATGTCATCATGTATTAATATGATAAATTAAGAGAAACAGCTACTCAACAACAGACTAAGCATCTACCATGGGGAACATATTAGAAACAACACAGCCATTCAGTATTGTCCAAAGTACAATGGCGTTTCTTCCATTCCCCATTGTCCTCAATACAGCTTCCATGGAAATCCTGTTGCATGGCAAAGGAGCAACCATTCAACAGAATGCATTGAAGATAAAAAAGAGACTAAGAAATATTTATTGTCAAAAGAGATTAGGAAGCTATTGCTTGACCATGACAAAAGCACATGCATATGGAATAGAAGAATACAATGAAACAAAGAGAAAGGTAACTCTTCCTGATCAAGTATAAAAACGGAAAAACTGGAGGGGCAGACAATGTTGGATTCAAAATCCCCCCTTCCTTTTGTTTTAGCTTATCCAATAAACGTATGGCCTTAGCCAGTCTTTTGCAGATGTCTAAGGTCCAACTTTAATTCACCACCTGTCACCTATTTAACAAAGAATGTGAAAGTATCTTGCATGCCATCTATCCTATTTAAAGGGCAAAAGAGGTAGTTTCCAAGTTTGCCCCAAAAGTTCTCTATCCAAAACAAAGGGGAAAAAACAGGTTATAAATGTGCTTATTTAATCAGATATTTCCAGTTATTATATTTTGTTTCATTTCTCTACTTGTATTTCATATACCCATTGATGTCTCCAGCACCTTTTCTTACTGTCTCAAATATCTAAGTTTCTCTCAACAACTCCTTAAATTTAGGTACAGTGGTATTTATGTCCATTTTTTTAAATCAAGTCTATTTATTAAAACCCAACACCACCAACAATAGTTTTATCCCACTAGGTAAGTAGTCTACAAGGATCACATGGCGCCATTAGTTGGACTTGTTTATCATTCGCCATGAGATCCCTTTTAATAATTTCCTCTAATGTTCTTCTTGATTTATCTATCCCTTTTCACATGGATAAAAATTTACTCTCCTTACCAGTGTCTCCGTCACCTTCTTTGCACATGTCCAAACTACATTAACCAATTTTTTTGTTGTCTTTCCTCAATAGGTGTCACACCTATATCTCTTTGTACACAATCATGCTGTATGGCCACACATTCTTCTTAACATACTCATTTGATCATTTCTACTACATCCACATAGTTTGTAAACTGTTAAGCATTTTATTAATTTCCCCATCATCTGGTAATATTAATCCCATATACTTATTCAAAACCCACTAAAGATTAAAAGAACAACAACCCACCAATAGAAGTAATGACAGCCTTTTCTAGACCTATCACTTATTACATATTGTGTAACAAGAAAGCACCTCGACCAACATAATTAATCACAAGTAATTTTAACCATACCTTCAACTAGTTGATGGGAGATACACCCTTATAAGATCTTTCGCAACAACCTTTTTTCTACAGGTAGGGCATTTACCCTGAGCACTTATAGCAGCCTTGATGCAGTCCTTGCAAAAAATATGACCACATCTTGTTGACATTTCATGTACCATAGGGCCCATACATATTGGACAGTTGAAGACAAGCTCCTTTGCAGGTTTGGGTGTCTTTTTAACACTTTCCCCCTACAAAAGAAAAATCGAAGTCAGAAATTAGAATTCCAGTAAACCTTTACAGACATCTATTATTCTATTATGTTTGTTATTGAGGGAGGTAAATCATTCTATAACAAGTTAATAGCATAAAGGAAATCAAGTTAAGTTTGAAATAATAAACTGCTCTACCAACACAAGATATGTAAAAGCAAGCAGTGATATCAAAATGCCAAGTATGCAACAATTCCATCAAATGCAAGTAAAATGTTTTCAATTAAAAGAAAAACACCTAAAATCTTTTATCCCTATGATTCTTCAAATTTGCAAGGCATTCCAGTTTTTTTTCAGCAGTAACCTATTCCCACAAGGAATTGGCACTCTTCCCCTCCCAGTATTGACTAAATCCTTGATCCTTAGGTACCAGACAACTATAAGAAAGAGTATTAGTCTCTACCAAATATATATAGTTGTGTGATAAGCATCAGAAATCTGAACGACCGATTCTAAGCAACTATTTGACTAAAACTGAATGCTTCTCTACGCCAAAAATATAAAATAAAACAAAACAAATAAAAACTCACACAAATGCCTAAAGATCATAGCCAGAAGCAAATGATAAAAAGGTAACACCAAATTATGTTTCCAAGGTGGATATTCAATTATTACACATTTGACAGCTAAATTTTTTTCCTTTCACATGAACAGAAGATGAAGTACAGAACATAAAACATTATGCCATCTTGGAAAGGATTTTTTTACCATGGAACTGCTACCACCTTCCAAATTAATATACTTATCACAATTAATAATCAGATTTGGCAATTCTCTTCGGCGTTTGTTGCGCCTAGTCTGATCTTCTGCAACAATCATAAATGGCAGATAAGTTAACCACCATTATAATCAGTAATCATAGAGAACAAAACCCATTTTTAAAAAAAAACAACTTTAGATAACGTGTGAGGAGCACAAAAAGTCCCTATGTTTGGGGAGGCAGTAAACTCACATACAACAAACCACTAAAGCAGAATGAACAAGATATTCAGCACGATATCATACATATAATCACAATTTTTCCTTAATAATATTGAATCCAAAGTTTGAATTAACTATTATTTGCTTTAGCAACTTCTAAACCCTGCTTGTATAAGTTAATCACTGGGATACAGTAGCATTAGTACAAGACCCTGTAACACAATTAGCATAGAAAAGCATTGGGGAAAGGTAGATGAGTCACTGCTGAAATACATTATGTGGATATTTACACTGAAGGGAAAACATGGTCTAATTCATAGTCACTGGTAATTAACACACTCTCACTTTTACATAGGTCTACGGTTACCAGTCTTTGGCTATAAACAAAATTCCATCATATCTGCCACTTGAGTTCTATTATAGCCTTTGATTACCTTAGTTGAGTCAAGTCTACTGGTCATGACTCATGAGGTTATCTTATCTGACAACTGTTGTCTTCTTCTAAAAACACAATGTTCAACATCAGCACAACCTGGTGAGGAAAAGGCATGTGAAAGGGGAGTATAACATTACCTAGATCAATATCAACTACAGTCCTCCTATGAATTCTTCTTGAATTGTTTTTAGCCTAAGATGGAACACAAATGGAAAAATGAGATTGATTTCCAACAATGAAATATAATAATTGAAAAAATAATAGAAACAAAACATGTACAAGGGAAGATAAACCTCAGCAAAAGCCCTTGGGGTACATTCAACAACATCATCATCAATGGCTTCCACATCAATCATCGGAGGTTGAGTAGCCTGTGGCTGCTGTTCAACTTGAACTTCTTGAGGCACCGCCTGAGTTGAAGGTCCCTCCTGCTCACGATTCTCACCAGCCGGTACACAGTTAAGGTCAAGGTCCAAAGCTGTCTTTCTCCGCCGATAACTTCTGACAGCAGGTCCATTGCCTGCCCGAGAGCTCATATTGGCACACTATTCCCGTATCCAAGATGCAGTCTGAAAAAAATCCAATATCGTACAAACGTTGCTCTTAGAAGAAGGTCTAGGCATAAACAATTAGGTGAAGTGGTAAACTTTTGATGTTAGAAGACAATCATAAAACAGAAAAATTCAAAAACTTAAACAACTTAAAACACACACAACGCCAGCACTACAATCTGTGCAAGCCTTACAACTGAATAGAAAATTAGAGAACCACATCCATTTTCCATCACTATTTCTCACGTGACTAACTTTCTACGTACCTACAACAATCAGCACAGTGCTAGATAATATAAATATATAAAAAAAAAAAAAACTAAAGCGTGTTTAATCTGGTGCACACGATAAAGCTTCTTGAAGTAACCCGATCCCAATCATTCAGACATAATCGTCAAATCATCAGCGGAATATATATATATATATATATATATATATATATATATATATACACATATATATATATATGCATAAAAAGAATTGACCGAACTAAAAATAAAATAAAAAATTCGAAACAGAATAGCACAACACCGATTGAAGCAGAGGCCAGTCCTTCTGGAAAAGTAGGTTGTATAGTGATTGAAAAGAAATCGATACAAAGAAAAACGGGGCAGTAGTGAGCGATCTGAGAAAGAGATTGAAACCCTAAGGGGCTTACCGGTTGCGAAACGACGCGGAGAAAGGAAGGGTTTGAGGAGAAATTGAAGGGAAGAGAAGGGAAGGGAAAACTATGACGACTTAAAAGGGAAAATAAGGGAGGAAGACATTGACACTGTTGTGATCGGAAACATGAACCGCCCGGGTTCAGACCCCCCCACGCGCTTCCAACGCCTGCCAAACGTCACTTCGCACGTGCTAACTCAGTTTTCAAATTTATTTTAGCTTTCAGACGTCTTTTTTTAGACCTATCTCTTATTTCTTTTTAATTCTTTTGAGTATCTTAATCTTAATCTTTATTACAGAACTATAATTTTAAGATTTTTTTATTGTGTATATTTTTAAGAATATGAGATGGGGAAATATTTTCATGTTTATTATAAGATTAAATTTGTTTATTCTTGAATATTAAACTTTTTTAGGAGAAGGACAATTTTCATGTTCCCATATTTCACTCCTACGTAAAAAGGTGAGTAAGTTAATATATATATATATATATATATATATTATTTTTTAAAAAATCTACTCCTCATTTTTATAAAAAAAATTAAATTTTTGACCAAATATATATTTTTTAAAAATTTAAAATTATCATTCTTATAATTACATTCTCCGGAAATGACAATGATACATAAAGAACACGAGTAATAGTTTGTCATTATTCTATAACATGCACATCTCATATTCAATTAAATACACTAAATTATCTTCATAAAAAAATTAAATAATTTTATTGTAATGTGTATTTAACATTACTTAGACACCCGTCCTTGCTTCTATTTATTAATTATTATCAATACGAATGTTATATTATAAAATTTAATTAGATGAAATTATTAGAAAAATAATCTTAACAATAACTATTCATAATATAGTATTATTTAGAAATATAAATTTGTCAAATAAATTATGAAATAAAATCATATTTACATAATAAGTAAATTAAAAATCATATGAATATTATATTATAAAATTTAATTAGATGAAATCATTAGAAAAATAACCTTAACTACATACATGTGGTGTAGTACATTTTTTTTTTCATGAACACGTTCTTATTTACTTGAAATGGTTAATTTAAAGGAGAAATAAGAAAGAAAAATTCACATATTTGGAACAGCAGCATCAACAGGAAAGAGATAATGGAGTGACGGTGGGGCTGGGGTCCACAGTTCTCTTCCCCACATTGCAAGTAGTATGTGGTTACTGGCTAAGGCCTAAATAAAGGGTCCAAATTACCCTTGTGACTTAGCCTGAAATCATCCTTTACCCATTTTATTTTTACTATCTATCAAATATCACACATTTTTCTGTCAATCGCTACACTTTTGCTTAGGATGGAAATAGGTTACATCAACTAAGGAAACAACTTCCAAAATGTCACTATTGAAGAAATTAATTCTCCAAATGCCACACTTACAAAACAAATTTCAAAAGTGTCATGTGTGCAATTTTGCAGGGTTCAAAGGCGAATTAGGAACACTTAGTTGGCAGCCTTGTAGTGGTCACCTAATTTCGCTGGGGTTAGCAGCGTTTTTTGTGTACTGCCCAACCAAAAAATGGGGCAAGCCACGTGGCTTTGTGTAAGTGACTGACTTTATTTTGCAGCATGGTACAACGAATTCTATGCTATATATACCCTCCTCCTTATTACACCACACATACTATTGTGAGTGCTTTGTTAATTTAAATTGGAAAGACATTTTCGTAAGTTCTCTAGTATTTTCTAAATTGAAATTTTTTTAAAAAATTCAATACATTACTACATTAAAAAATTATAACGTATACCTATTTTATAAATTATAAAATCACTATATACACAACACATAGGTTACTAAGCTACTAAATATTCCTATATGTCTATAATATATCTTAAAAACTTAACAAATATAAAAAAACACTAAATATCTTCTAACCTAGTGTTTTAAAACATCCTCTAACCTAAATTTTTAAATGTCCAACCTAAACATCATTTAATCACTAAAACTATATAAATAATAAATATATTCAACAATTAAAATACAAAAAAAAATAGTACAAATTATTTAATTAGTACAAAATAATTAAATAGTACAAAATTATCATTTAATTACTTAAAGACATTGTTTACGTAGATTTATTATGTTCATTATACTTTGGTATTTATAATAATTACTCAATACGTCCCTAAAATATTTAAAATGGTTTTTCGACCATGAAGGGGTAAATTTTGGGGATGTTCAAAAGTTACTCAATAATAAATACGTCCTTTAGAGTGGAGTGATGTTCAAAAAGATAAATGAGTAAGAGTATTACTCCAGGGAACTGCCACGTGGAAAGCGAAGCCGCCCACCCCACCAGCGAACTACCAAACACGCTGTCCACACCAGCGAATTACCCACGTGCATTGCCCGTCCAGCCCGCCCAACCAAGCGCCGCCACGTTACCATACGTATTTTGCCACATTTGACTGCGAATTATGCCACATGGCATTTGGGAAAAATGTTTCCCTGACGTGGCATTCTGGGTATATTTTTCATTTTTTGTGGCATTTTGACCACTGTCTCTCAAGTAAGTTCATAATTGGCTTGTTACTTGTCGCATGTGTTTTTAGATTGATCTAACATTTTTGAAAGTCTAACTTTGTCTATTAATATTTTAAAAAAACTATTTCATATTAAAAAAATTGGTAGACCTAAACTAATCTTAAATAAGCTAATTAGCTAACATGACAAAAAATCCTTGGTAAATCAAATTACAAACTATGAAAAACAAACAACTAATACTCGAGATATACACGATGGAAATAGGTAGGTTAAATTTTATAAAACTCAACTCTAGTTTTTTCAAAGATATAAGACTATTTTTAAGGTTTAACATAATAAGACATATTTATCATTTAATGAACTTATAGATCTGACTCTATGTGAGTCGAACATATTCAAATTAACTTCAATCCCGAATGGGTTAATTCATGTTCTGCATACTGATTGCTCTCTGGCGTCTTTACCTCCAACTAGTTATGCCACAAATTGTATTCTTGAAATACTAGTTCACCCAAAGCATCTATGACCGAGTAACGAGTCTAATGACCATCAAAACACGAACAAGCAACAAACACTCATTTGCAAATTGCAATAGGAAAAATTGTCAGCCTTCAAGATCATCATCGTCTTGTAATACTATCATTCACTCTCTAGTAATTACTCTCCATTCAAGCAACAAAAGAAATTAGCAGACGACAACTAATAGTTCAAACTATTGCGACATTCTAAAAAAAACTTGTCCTTGTGAATAGAAAAAACATAAATACCATAGGTTGTACAAAAGGTCCATGCCAAGTAAAATGGGCATTAATCAGATTGCAGGAAGTTGATCCCCCAAACTTAAGGATTGAATTCAAAGCAATTGAAATCCTTCCACAAAAGGCCAACACAGCATGGTAGTCAACACATCAGGATGCACTCTTGCTTCTAATTTTAGTAACGGTGTCTACTTCGGTCCCGATCTCGCCCATAATCTCTATCTCGATCAACATAATCCCAATCTCGGTCTCTTCCCCTCTCCCTCTCCCTCTCTCTATTCCAACTGCTAGGCCTCTCTTTTTCGCTTCGCTCTCTGTTCCTGCTCTCCCCATCATTGTGCTCCCTTCCTCTGTCTCTACTTTCTCTAGCATCCCTGTCTATCCCTGTCATAGGTATTATTACAGAATAGCTTGGTTACTGCATATCAAACCAATTTATAATTTCATACAAACACGGCATATCTAAGCATCCTCATCAACCACGATAGTTAAAAAAAACTAGGCAAACCATATATACCTGTATAATATACTCCAACACAAATCAGCAGTTCAATATAATTTACCTTGAAACTTTAGATGGACAATCAACTGCTACTTAAATACACTAAGGGTCTATTTAGATCAACTTTTTCATTAGCACTTACAAGAGAAAAAATAGGAAGAAAAAATAAAATAAGTTTCTCCCATAATAAACTAAACTAAACTTGTGCATAAGTTAAAATAAAATAATCTTTTGAATAAGTTAATTCAAAAAAGTTTCTACAAATTAGCTTATGCATAAGATACTTTTAGCTTATGGGAAGAGCTGATTTTATTTTTTGTCCTTCTTATTTTCTTCTCCTACAATTGCTAATGGAGAAGTTTATCCAAACAATGCCCAAGACAAACAATAACCAGTTTGATCTAGCATGCAGACTAAAAAATCAACTATATGCACAAAGCCTAGATCAAGAATACTGAAAAGAAAACATGAAAAGGAAATAAGAAAACGGAAAAAAGAAATTATATGCAATCATGATTCTAGGATAACATGTGGGGAAAGTGTGGAGGTGGGGGCTTTGGGAGTTTGACTAGCTCACAAAGCACTTGTACAGCTTCAGCTTGCTCCTGTAATAAATGATCATGTAGTATTAACAATTCTAGATATGCAGCAATACCTAGTTCCTCAACCTCCCAACCAGCACGCCCTGAACCAGGAAGCCCACGTGCAGCTTCAGCTTGCTGTGTTTTGGCACGGAATTTTTTCTTAAGATTTCCAAATTCATCATACAACTCCCCATCATCCTGACAGTAAAAAAGATATTATAAGACAAAGGTAGTATATATATTATATAGCATGTATTATCTGACTTTTAATCAATCTTACTTCAGCTTCCCTCCTACGACGTCTAGTTTCTTCTATTTCCTCTTCATCAAGCTCTTTGTAACCTCCAGCTCGTCCTCCTCTGTTTAATTAGAAATTATAAAGAATAAACCTTAGAAGAGTAACCTTGTTAACATTTTCATTGGTAAAGAAAAATAAATTGTTAATAGTAAAACAGACACTAAATTGAAGTTTTGACTTCAACACATGAAAAATGAAGGGGACAATTATGATTGAAGAAATCCAACATTTTCAAAATTGAAACCAAAATGAATAATAATGGTTAATCCATGTGTAAACCAAATACCAACTGGGTTAACAACATATGTGGACTTAATTTTAATTTTATAACTAGATAAATGGAAGTTTGTTTGACTTTGACAAGACGTCATAAGTTGAAATCTCCCTGTCTCCCAAAATGAAATACTTTATGGTATTTTCCATAAAACACAACAGAATGCATTTTACAGAAAGACTTCAGGAAAAAGACCACAAGCACACCCACACACTTCCTAGCGTGCAAATAGATAGTCATCATGAAGGTATATAAAAGAATTCAATCCAATACCTTACACCACCCTCATTATGCCCAGGCTTATTTGTATTGCAGATATTGCATTTAGTCCGCTTTGCCCAATTGATATTCCCACACCTAAGTGAGAAAAAAAAACATGAGAGCCAATTCATACATTAAATTTTTTATTTTAAAAATCCTGCATAAACCACAAAAGTGTACACATGATGTGCAAATTGAATGTCAAGTATAACTACCTCAGGCCAAGTGTTAATTATAACATGACTCACAAGAAATGAAAAAACTTAGTCAACAGTAAAACATTTAGTGATGAGGGAATAGAAAATAATTATATAGAAATCAGACACAGGAGAGAAAAGACACAAAGCCAATATAACATAATCATACATTGGACAAGGCCAATCATTGGGACCAAAGAGTCCTCCACCAGCTGGCCGGCCAATGCCCCCTGGTTCTTGTGCAGCACGTCCCTTGCCACGGCCACCAGCCCCTGAAATTCCAGAAGCACCAGCAGGACGAGCAGTTCCACAGCGATTACAAGCACCACGAAAAGCAAAGTTCACATTGGAGCAACTGTTACGAGAGGAAAAAATGTTATTCTCTCAATACTAAATCATCTAAAATGACGGAAGTGAGTAGAAGAGCAAGAAAGAGCTGCTCACCAATTTCATATCACAGACCTTGTATTCGGACACAACCAATCGCCATCTTGTTGCCATGCTTTGCCTGAAGAATCATTTTGACCTCTACCTCTTCCACTACCACCATTAACATCCTTGGTAGTTTCCTCTAGTCCACCAACATCATCAGCAACTACAGGTTCAACTGCTGCATTATATGCTTGCTCATCCTTGTTTTTTGACTCTGCTATAAAAACTCCAATTGTATTGCCATGAAAATCTTTGTTGTTAAACCATTCAACAGCAGCTACAGCAGCATGCGGATCCTCATATGTTACAGTAGCATCTCCTTTTGGTTCATTAGTTTCTTTGTCTCGATATAACCATATTTTTGGTCTCCCTGTACGTTTATCTTTCTGCAAAGTATGAAATGCAAACGAAATAGGACTAACAGTTTAGAAATAAAATGCAATGTATCGAGGGTGAAAAAAAAAGGCAAGAAACAATATTATATGGAGAGAAATGCAACAAATGACAAAGCAATCAACATCAACAACATCATCAACAACACCTTTAACCCAAATTAATTGGGGTCGGTGGTAGATGAACCCAATGATAAATCGAAAATATAACAAAAGAGAGAAACAAAGTTAAAATAAAAGAATGGTGAGAAGAGAAAAGAAAAGAAGAAGAAAAGAATTAAAACAAGGGAACAACTGGAACATAGAACTACTAAAGGGTTTAACCCTCCACCAGACTTATAGTTTTTCTCCACTCCGTCCTAAGACATACCGTCCGCCAAATCATTAATTGAAAATTTGAACCTATTGTTCATGTAAACAACCCCAAATACCTCATTTTGCAAGGATAAAAAACCAGAATTTAATTCAAATAATCACTTCTTACATCGAAATACGAGATTCCAATTTGATCAAGGTAAAAATTGAATCCATACTTATGTTCCTTATAAGATTTCTGATCTTTCCTAGAGTAGGAAAGACATGTTGACAATAAGATAACATTAATATGAATGGTTGCCATGCATGATGCAGACTCCATACCTTTATTAATCCGATGGTACCAAAATATTCAGCCAGCATAATATCGTCTGTCCCATAGGGCAAGTTGCATACATAGACAGACCCATTTGAAGGAGCATGGTTTCCAGGATTGCTTGCCATGGGGCCTTAACTCATGAAACAGAAGCAACCAGAGCTCTGAAAATGAGCAAGCCAATTAATTGACAGGTGTACACAAATGCGCGCGCGCACACACACACACAAGTCAAGACATTAATTAATTAACCTCCAAGGACAACAAAAAATTATCACAACCCTAACAAAAATTCTTCTGCAAGGTTTGACAACAAGTACAAACAACAAACATTCGGATACGACACAAATTTACTTATTAAGGGGCAAATGTGACGTTAATTAAATTAGTTTTCGCAACAAAAAAAAAAAACTGCTTAGTTATTTAAAGAGTGAAAATCACAGGAGAAAAGGCATGATAAGTTTTATTGCGTAGAACAACGCCTTAGCAAAAAAAAAATGTTCTAGAAGTTTCATCGGTTGAAAAATCGTACAGTGCACAAGGTCAGTGTATCGATTGAAAAACAAAGCAGTGGTGTAATCTGTTTTCCCCGTAATAATAAAAACCCAAAAGCCAGGTTGCGCGATTGTGGCAATATGAAAGAAATCGTTTAAACAAGTAACTGCTCGATGGTCAAACAATCAGAGAGAAAGGGGTGTAGGGAAGAAGAAGAAAAATACAATTGGAAGGTTTTTTTGGTGGAAAAAACGAAATTAAGGGCAAATTATTGAACAGAAAAACGAAAGAACAGAGATAAAAGGATAAAGAAATGAAACGAGAGTGCATACCCAAAGTCGGAGGAGGTTGAGATATCGGATGAATACTGCAGCTGTTGTGTTGTTCGTTAGATCTGTGATTTATCGCTTCTCCTCTCACTCCCTCTCTCCTCTCCCTGCACTGTTTCTCTTCCACTCCTCCAATGCCAATCCTTAATAGTTAATACGTTTTTTTTTTTCCACAACACGGGTCGGAGAGGAAGTCTTGATTTTGAATGACGAAAATTATGTACAATTGATTTTTATTAATATTACGGCTATATATGGTAAAACTAGTCCAAACTAGAATTGAAAATTGAAAAAGTAGTTTATTAAATTATGAGTATTCAATCAATTAAAAGTAATTGAAAAGTGTAAAAAAATGATATAAAAGTAAAAAATTATAATTTGTTTAAAAAAGTAAAAAAATAATAAATATATTAAAGATAATAATGAAAGATACTTAATTATTTTTAATTTGGACGTATGTGTTTTTTAGTCTCTCAATTTTTAAAATGTTTTTTTTTTTGTTCCTCAATTTTGAAAAATATTTTTTTGATTTCTGACATAATAAATTGACATTTTGTGACAGTTTTTAAGTATTTTACGGTGGATTTAATAATATTTTTTTACAATTTTCAAATACAAATTTAAGTGACTAAAAAATAAAAATTAATT
>PYAF01004289.1:596745-621550 GCA_007407185.1 Glycine tomentella | reverse complement strand
AAAATTAAAAATTAACTAAAATATATTGTCAAACATAATCTTTATTTAATTTATGACAAATGATTTATTTGGTCTCTTATATTATTTTTTTAGTTCAATTTGATTTTTTATCTTTTGAAAAAATCATTTTGGTTCTTTATCTTTTAAAATTGATTCAAGTTTCATCGGTCAAAGTTGACTTTGTTAATAAAATAAAGATATTAACGGTTAAAACTCGTCACAAAATGTAAGTATTTTTTTTTCTTCATCTTCCCTCTCTTCTTCTTCTCTTTTTCCCTTCATCCTCTTTCTCTCTTCAATCCTTAAGCCATAGAACCTCCTCCTCTTCCTTGACGGCGTTAGCGACCTCAAGGTCTTTGACTTTGATCTTGCTTTGCCATAGATGACAGAATCAACTACGCAGCCAACGCACCACAACCAGTGATGCACAACCATCATGTCGCCACCCCAACCTCGACCCAGATCCAATCACACCAGAATCCCAACTGCCTAAATATGGCTTTTCCCATCTTGATCTCAAAGTAAAAAATGCAACAAGGTTTGGGAACAACAAATTCTAAGCGAAGATTTAAATGCATAAAATGCCTTAGATATGTGAATGTTGTGGATATGAAAAAAAATACAATAAAAGCCCAAAAATTCACAATATAAGACCCCAATATTTGTAGTGGAGGCAAATGAAGGGGGTGTGAGAGGTTTCAGTGGGAAAAAAAATTACGTGCTTGAAATGGTGTTAGCGGGGTAGTAGAGTTATGATGACTCTGACAACATTAGGAAGAAGGGGATAAAGGGATGCAGTGGTGGTAAGGAAGGAGATAGGTGCATGATGTCGAAGAAGGGTGTGGAAACAATGGAGGTAAAGGTGATAAGGTTGATGCACAGTGGAAGGAGGAGGGAGGTTTGCAGATAGAAAAGAGGAAGGAGTAGAGAGAAGAGAAAAAAAAACTTATATTTTGTGACGATTTTCAGTCGTCAATACCTTTATTTTATTAAAAACATCAAATTTGAATGGATGAAGGACCATTTTGAATCTACTTAAAAAGATAAAAAACTAAAATGAACTTTTAAAAAAAATAAAAGATCAAATTGAACAAAAAAGATAAAAGACCAAATAAGTCATTTGGCCTTTAATTTATCATGGTGAAAAACAAATCTATATTTTTTAAAACAATAAACAACAATATTTGAACTTAAAACCTTATACAAATTTCCCAAAAGTCCAAGTTATTAAACCAATCCTAACAAGTAAAATGTAAATATAATAATAGGATAATCATTCAATTGCGTATTGTTATATGTTGAGAATTTGAGATACATAAAATGATTTTTAAATAGTTTTTGACCTCCATGCTTTTGTAAAAGTAGGGAGATTCAAATTTTTGCAAACTTTCTATTGCTTTTATGCCCGATTAATTTTTCAACTTATAAAATATGGTTCAAGGAATATTTTGCCCACAAGAGATTTTTGTTGTTGTTGAGGTTAATCCTTTTCCAGAAGCCATCTGAAAGGATTTTTTGGGTATTAGAAATATGAGAAGCTTCTTCAACAATAGTTGTTGCTACAATAATACTATCATTTGGAAAAAAATAAATGTGAAATCATAGGAGCAAAATTGGAAACCTTAATGCCATGAATCATTCTTTGTTTTATTGATTGAAAATCATAAATAATAGTACTTCAACACGAGAATAAATGAATAAGGAGAAATATGTTATTCTTATCTCAATCATTTGTGGGATCTAACAAAACAAAAAACAATTCATTATCAAAATAATCAATAAGATACTTTACTAAATTTATCTTTGGTTAGAACCTTCATTTGGTCATAACTCTCTAATAGTTATTTTTGAGATATTGACAATCGGCTTTAATAATGCTGGACTGCTCTCAAAATTATTGACTATACTCATAAATTAACACAACTTTTTAAATATCAATGATCTTAAAAACAATCAAATTATATTAAAATTGGTTGTTAATATCCTTAAAAGGATTACTTTAAAAAAAACATTACAAGTAAAAAGTTGTGATTAACCAAAAGTTAAATAAAATGTGATAATGTGTGAACTACTAAACTATAAGATTACTTAAAAAAAAAACATTACAAGTAAAAAGTTGTGATTAACCAAAAGTTAAATAAAATGTGGTAGTGTGTGAACTACTAAATTATCAGCCGTTAAGACTTTACATTGATCACATTATTTAAAATATCAGCCATTAAGACTTTACATTCATCACATTATTTATCACGTTAAAAGTTAAAACTGATGATATATCAGATAAATATAAAATATCTCATCAACTTAAATTTTTTAGAAAGGGGAGTCGGATCTTCTCTGCAGCTGCCTGCTAAAAAAACCCTGGTAGATTAGAGGGAGCCCTCCAACCCCAACAAGAGTAAAGGCAAAGAACAAAACAAAACATGGACGAATGGCGCGCCACCATCAAAATGGATCACAGAACCCAACGAACTTAGAAACCCTAACCGAGTCCTCCATCAGTCATATTCCCAACGACCGTTCAGAATGATTGATGGTAGCGATCATGCAACAGCAGCAACAGCAACAGCAGAAGCCCTCTGCACTGGTGCCACCTCAGCTCAAGAATCCCCAATCCTCCACCACAACTACCACCGCCGCCACCACTCCCCTTAGGTCACCCTCCGCCCAGTCGCCGCTCTCCGTCGTCCAACCCATCCGGCAACCCCCACCCCCCTCGCATCCGGTGGTGCCGGTTACGACGGTGGAGCCCGGTCTGACGGCGGTGCCGACGTGTCCGCTGGTCAGAGTCCGGCTCTCGGACATTGCCCCCTATGACGGGGCACCAGGGGGACCCTATCTGAGAGCAATGGAGGCACTGTGTGGGTCTCTGTTGCGGCACAATGCTGCGTTGATCGAATTGGGGAACGAAGACACCGCTCTGATACGATGCGGCTTGGAAGGTGCGAGGTTGTTTTTCAGAAGTAGGGCCCACCTTGGTTCTGGCAAGGGCAGCCGCGGGGTTTACATGTACAGAGCAGGAAGGTATAAACCATTCAACCTCACACTTAAATGAATGAGTTGAGCTTGTCTAGCATAAGCTAAAATCAACTTATGCACTTTTTAGCTTTTGGATAAGTTAGATTAGACGAAAGTTTCTGTAAAAGTTATAAGTTAGGTGCTCCTGGAGAAGTTGATTTTAGCACACTAGAGAAACTCAATTCATAAATTAAGTGCTTAATTCACTTTACCTTGTTGTTATTTTTCTTATTTACGAGTGTTTATGCAGAAGTTTATTCAGACAAGATCATAGTAGTTGTTGTTGTTAATAGGTTTCAAGCTTAGTGTTTTGATGGAAAATTATTGTTTTGATATGGATGATGTTTGGCTTAACCTTGATCTGTTACTGTTTTTTATGGTTTCAGGGCTTTGGAGGATTGGGATTCTTCTCCCCCTTGCATGGCTGATATTTTCAGGTGCATGGGAAAGGCGTCTCGATCCGCCTTGTGTGCCATTGCGAGGCATTTGCGTCTTAGAAGCGAGTAAGGAATGGGGATTGTGAAGAAGGGCCTTTCTTTTTAGTTTAAATGTCTTGTTACTGTGTGTTGTCTGATTGTTTTTTTCTTTCTAGTTTTATGATTATGTGTGCTCACGAGAAGAAAATTGCTTTTTGCAGTGTTTTTAACCATTTGCTTGATGATGCTCCATTGCCTGCTAATGAGGTGTCTTCGTCAGTTCTTGTTGTGACCTACTCACACGCTTCTTTGCAAAATGGAAGGGGTGCCATTGGAGGCAGTAAGCCTACCATGAACGGTGAAGTTGAGAAGGGATTGTTGACGTTGATATCTTCTGACACTCCTGGTCTTCAGGTGTCTTTTGAATTGTTTTATGTGGATTGAAAATGTAGAGTTTAAGTGTGTCTTAGTTCACTGAAGGAAGAAAAATAGCTTTAGGTCCCATAACAATCACAATGTCTTGTGCTATTGTCCAATATTTATTTTCTAGTCTGTTGGGTGATTTTGTCTAGTGATTATTAAAGCTTGGTGTCTTTTGAGTTGATTTATCTTCCAACTTTTATGAATAATCTATTTTCTTCTCTAGGTATGTGACCCCAGTGGTCGCTGGTATCTGGCAGACAGTGGGTTTGGGCCTGGAGATCTTTTACTTATAACAGGCAAGGCACTTAGCCATGCTACTGCTGGCCTATGTCCTGCTGCATCATATAGAGCTTCTCCTGATTATTTTCTGAGTCCTAATGGTGGAGGAAGGTGCCAAATAATTTTTTTTTTTTTTTAAAGTCTTGTATTTGTGATGACTGATAAGATTTCCAAGGAACTTATTTAGGTAATTTCTTGGGCTTTGTCACTGTAGGTCTTCTCTTGCATATAGGCTCATGCCACAGGGCAATGCTATATTAGATTGTTCCCCAATTGCAGCCGCTGGCCATGTTATTCCCCAAAGCTATGTTCGAATATCTGTAAGCCAATTTATGGATGACCTTGCTTCCGAAGAACTGATAGGCAGCAGATGTGATAATGCTGATGTAAGTTGTGTCTCCTAATTTTTTTTTTAAATATGAATTATGGAAGTCCTCTACACTGATCATGACCAGATAAACAAAAAAAAGATCCTAACCATGACAAATGGAACTGTAAAGAGACACCTTTCAAAATACTGCATTCTTCTTTACCCACCCGAATACTTCAGAGATCTGTAAAACTACAAATTGCTTAAAATCTCGGCATTCATATTCTCGCCAACTGTAACTTTCCTGCTGCAAAAGCCACATGAGTTCTCCAACCAGATTCAATCATTCAATAGGATTCTTTCTAACGTAAATTTACTAATGGAAAGTAGAATACAATTAACAGAAAATTAATCTTAAACAATGTTTACACTTCATTTTCTTTTGTAATATTGCCTTATACCTCCTATTGCAGTATTACCCTGAAAAGACATGGATATTATTATAATGTAACTAAAAAACTTTTTTTTGCATTTAAACTTTCATTTGCTACACACAATCTGAAATATCGGGGATCAGTATTGAGCCTGTTGCCCTGTTGATAATGACCATGTTTGATTGGTAGCATTCTGCTGTGAAACTAAAGCTGAATTTAAGCTCCTGTGGTGTGATGCTATATACACACTAATCCTTAGAGCTTAGCTTGTGTTATCTGTCCAGTGTCCTATACCAAGTTACTGACTGAATTGATCTTTTAAACTAATTTGATTATGACTCTCTTGTTTCACTTATTTATAAGTAAAAGTTTACGCGTGTAGTATTTTTGTCTGTAAGCTTGTTGGCATTGGAGGGTGTTATGAGTCCCATATTGAGTAGAATAAACTACTTGATGTGGTATTAAGCCTTGAGGTTCTCCCATTTATTGGGTTGGGCTCTCCTCTTGTGCTTAAGTCCTAACAATTAGTGTTTTCATTGAGAGTCGGGCCACGGAAAGGGTTACCTATATAGGCTGGATTAAGGTGCAAACTGAATACTGATAGCTGAGTGAAGCTGTCCTAGGGAAAAGGGCTGGCTACCACTGGGTCAGTGTCGATAGAGTGAAAGCCGCCATGGACGTTGGCCCTTAAAGGGGTGACAATGTTAGGAGTCCCACATTGAGTAGAATGAACTACTTGATGTGGTAACCATTGAGGCCAGCTATTCAGAAGATCATAATGGTCTTTTTCTTGTTTCCTTGTCATTTATAACAGCTCTTGTAATAGTAATGGCTCTTCTTGTAAAACTTCTACAATTTCCCTTTAAAGAAAATATCCTTTGATGCATGTGGAAACTTATACTCTTTTTATTCACAGGCTGCTGCTCAAAACAATGTGAATAAGGAGCCATCATTAAGAAGTGTTCTATCAGATCCTTTATCGTAAGTGTAGTTTAACTTCGACTCTCCAACTGATTTAGCACTTTGTTTGAGAAGTAGGTTATTGATACTATGTGATTTGTCATTAACAGTCTCACATAATTCTTTCCAAGTTTCTTTAAAAATTAAAAAAATAAAAGAAGTTGCCATAACACAAGACTGACAGGAGTTGATTAAAAGTAAATGATTAATAAATCCATTTTTGGGGAATACATAAAATATTATGCTAATTTTTGCAGTGGATTGTTCATAGTGCTATTACAGATATACATGATAATAACACTATGCTATTAGAGCATGGTATACCCAAAGCCTTGAGATTGAGAATACTTCTTTTTGTTCTTTTATTTTGAAATCTTACATTCTGAAAATACTTGATGTAGTGAACATTTCCTTTATTTATTGTGATCCATAATTCCATATGCAATGTTTTTTCCCCCTTTTATAAAACATACGCAATAGATTTAAGTACATGGAAATAAACTATTATCTTTACTCTGTCCATGTTCTTACTTTATACCTTAGAAAAATTGTGCTATGCCTTGAGGTTGTCTAATTCATTACTCTGTTCTTTTTCTGTTGCTATTGGTCTGTGCAAGTGTTGCTGAATGTATGACTCTGTGAAGAGAGTTGCTCTTATATTATGTATGTCTTCATACTCTACTGATTGGACCAAATGATTGTCTATGACGTTCATATGGAGCCAAAGTTATAATTGCCAGACTAATGATATGATCTTAACGAGTAAAATTTCACCATAATATCGAGAAGAGAAAAGATTCTTCAACACCTTAATTTTTCCATGTTGCATAATGAAGCTATAGATAATATTGTGTTAAGTAAAACTTGAGTTGGAAGTTGGAACCTTGTTGTGGGTATCGGCATATCTGCAATTTTCTCTTAATCTCTAATGCAACATTGGTGGTTTGTTAGTACTTTCATTCACATGTAGAGCTTTTCTTTTTAACTTGCATTTTTTTTTTTTTTTTTATCAGCAAAGATAATATATGTATATATATAAAAGAAAAAGATGAGTACAAGTAGTGATGTACTAAGATTTATGATCAGAAAAAAAAAATATGCCCTTGAGGATGTAGTGATGTACTAAGATTTAATTTTATTCTGATATCTATTTTCATTTCCTCTTTCAATTTTGTTTACCAGTGGCACATTCCTTGAAGATGCCATGCTTGTCTCATGTGGACATTCTTTTGGTGGTCTCATGCTGAGGAGAGTCATTGAAACGGTAAGTTGGACTCTTTATGTTACATCTCTGCATTAAGAAATGAAAGCCCATTGCTGAATAAAGTGGTATTTTTGCATCGAAATTTAACATTTAATTGCTATATCAAAATATTAACTACTTTAAGCTAGTTAATGCCTTGAATTTCACAATTAAATCCAGTATTGAATTGTACCATATCCTTATTTACTGTGTATTTAAACTTATTTTCTTGATATTTGTGCCCCCATGCATTTTGTATTATTATTTTGGTTGTATTTGTGTTGTCTCATTTTTATTACCTTCCACTTTCTTTATGGGTATTAAACTTTTAGATGGGGAGAGACAAGAATCATACTTACAATTACTGTTTCTGTTACAGTCAAGATGTACTCTCTGCGATGCAGAAATTGAAACTGGTTCTTTGATCCCTAATCATGGTATCTTCCATTTTCTTCATAGTTTAACTCTCTTTCATCCATCTACACAATATACGCGGATTATGCCTTATTTCTGGTTATGTTATATCTGTCTGATGCATTTGGTTTGTTGTTTTTATTTATTTATTTATTTTTGTGACATCAATTAATTTGATTTCCTTTTCAGCTCTTAGAGCTGCAGCAGCTGCTGTCAAGCATGAGGATGATCGGAGGTTATTTCGTAATGCCGCTCTGCGAAAGCGGCGGAAAGAAATGGGTGACCAAATGGATTCATTGAGAAGAGTGAATGGGGTATATAACTTAAGTAGCCTGTGATTTTTTTTGGCCTTTTCAATAAAAATATTAGCAAATGTACAAATAAAAAATAGTGGCAGTAAACATTTTTATCTCTTCAATAAAAAATGTGGAGCTATACATTAAATGTGCAACAATTGACAAATATATATAGTGGCTATTTTTAATCAAAGATTACTTAAACAGTGATAAGGAGATAGCATGGCATCGTAGGTTGACCACGTATAGTATGATTTACCCATAATGTTCCAGAAATGTTTTATTCAGCTTCTTTTTTAAGTGGCTATTGTAAGTAAAAGATTACTTCAATAATAGGGAGATAGGCTGAATCTAAGGTTGGTTGACTTTGAATTGTATGATTTACCTAGACTGTTACAGAAATGTACTTGTAAAATTGTTATCCAGTTTTTGTTAGTTCCACTTCATAAAATAACAACTCATCGTTTTGTTTTTATTCAGAATTTCCAGAGTTGAGATACAAATGTTACTATACTTTTATTTACTAAGGTTATCTAAACTTTGATTTGAAATTTAATACTAGCAATTAGATAGTGCAATCTTTGTGCAGATATTTCTTGTTTGCATATCCTATATTCCTATCGGTGGCAAAAATTTGGAATTGGATACCCTGCAGTCTGGGAGAGAATGCAAGAAGAGTCTCTGCTGTTATTTTTTTCTCTCCATATATTTAAAAATTAATAAAATATGAGCTCAAAAGTATTTGGGCCATTGGATTATGAATTCAAGACTTGCAGTCATATAGCCAACTGCAGGAAATCCTGGTCCCAAAAGTTTCTGCAATATGCTTAGAAGCTGCAAACAGCTTCAATATAAAAATCAAGATATACTAATACCACAATGTTTGACTATATATTTGATAAATGATAATGTGGTTGTTCCTATATCTTACAACTGGAAAATTTTTGGGCATTTAAATTTAGTCATATTTTATTAAAAATAAATTCCTTAATATGTGTACAACAGGAAAAGATTGGGATTTATGGGCAAGGATTAAATGAATTTATTTTATATTCAGTCACAATGATTATGATGTGCCATTCATCCGTGTTTATGGAAGGAGAGTAAAAAAACAGGTGAGCATAACAGTAGAAAAGGCCTGTAGGTGTATGAGGGAACAAGAAAGAGGAAAAGGGAACAAGGATGGAAATAAGATAAGAAAAAAATGAGTCAATGAGTGGAGAAAGCAGTTGGAGGAGAGAGAGAAATGACTAACAGATTGGATAACTGGAAAAGGGAATTGAAGAGTCATGAGTGGAATGATGAGGGAATAATCATATAAGGATTTGGGTGAGAAGCAGTGGCATTTGGCATGGGGGAGTGGCTATGCATATGGTGTCAATTCCTGTTTTCTATGTTCCTTTTTGTTTCTGCTTTGGTGGGTTGTGTTGTCATGCCTTTTCTTCTTATCATCTGTGTAAGAGAATATATCTGTGTTTTAAAATATAATTTTATAAACTGACTTAGACAAACTCATCAAACATATTGATGAAGAGATTGACCAGTTGGCATGAGTAGCAAACCAGTAGTGTTGTGTACTAGCTTTAATTAGGATATGTTTTCTGATTAAACAAAATGTTCAAGACTGCAAGGATTTAGATTTCGGGAGAGAAATTTATTTATGTTGGCACTTGAATGTTTTAGGAAAATGGAGATTTTACTGCTGCCGATGGACTTCAGCGGGGAGTACAATATCCATTTTCGGTAAATGAGAAAGTTGTGATTAAGGTAAACATTTTTGGTTTTACATTTTCAATTTTTTGGCAATTAATATATCCAAATAGTCAGCGGAATGAAGAACAACCAATTTCTACAGGGCAACAGGAGAACACCAGAAAAATTTGTTGGGAAAGAAGCTGTGATTACATCTCAGTGTCTCAATGGCTGGTGAGTTATCAAGGATGAATTTGTTAAATTTGCATTTAGACTCTATATTTTGAGTTATAAGTTACCCGTAATGTAAAAATATTAATATAAAAATTCTGTTTCCCTGCACATTACATAATTAGTCAGCTTCTTTTATGCCTTAGCGTATTTTCCCATTTGGATGTGGTAAGGGTATATAGAGGTTTTCTGTGTGCTTGGTTTCACTGTAGTTTGTGTTGTATTCATCGCCTACCAAAATTACCATCCCAAGCCCCTTTGTTTATGTATAATATACTTAGGTCCGTACGTGGTGGTTTTAGTTGTAAGTTTCAATTTTTATAAAAACAATTAGTTTTTAGTTTTTAAAATTTGGTTTTAGTTTTTTTTTTCCATCTAATTTTTAGTTTCAAAATAAAATTATTTTAAAAGTTTCCTATCATATTAAAATTAGTTTAAGGGTGTGTTGTGTGATGGCTGACTGGTGGCGGTGATAATGCTGGTGATGACAATGGGGGTGCTAGTAGTGATGGTTGGTGATGGCGGTGACAGTGGTAGTGGTGGTGATGGTGGTGGGAGTGTCGATATTGGTCATGGCGATGTCAGTGGTAGTGGCAAAGCCGGTGGTGTTGATGGCCATAGTTGTGGTGGTGCCGATGTTGGTGGGGGTGGTGGCAAGGGAAGGGCCATTGTTAAATGTTAGGAGTGGGGCTTTCTAAAACTAAAATCAAATTCATAAATCATTTTTTCTTGGTTTTGAAATTGAATGAAGATATATGTTTTGAAATTGAGTTAAAAATCATTTTAGTACCAAATGAATTTTATTATGAAAATTACATTTGAAAACCAAAAACTCGCAACCGCGTCAAACGGGTTCTTAGGTACCTCTTTGGTTGATTTAGTCATTTAGCTAGTTCTTGTATACTTATGAAAGCAAACACTGTCACAATCAAGTGAATCAACTCTATGTTTTCCAACTTTTCTGAAAGTTTTTACTCCATTACGACCTGTCAATTTAAATGGCTGAAACTGAGTCAATTTGCTATCCCGTCTAGTTTTAATAGCACTGTACTGTTATGTATAAATTTAATACTATTATGATATTCTATTTCTGAAAGTGTATATAATGCTATTGGGTTCTGTGGGTGGGATTTGGTAGTTTATATGTTTTTTATATTTGTATGCACTCTACATGTTTAATTTATATAATGTATCTTATCATACTTTTTTTACATTCTTTGCAGCACTAATTTAAGATGGAAAATAGTGAAAAAGTAAATTCTCATTTAGTGGTTAACTTTTGTGCAGGTATTTGCTCAAGATTATTGAAACTGGAGAGAATGTCCGCCTGCAGTACCGCTCTCTTAGGAAGCTCTTAAACTCACCAGCGGACCAGTGTCCCTCGCAGCCAATTCAAAATAGCAGCTCTTAAAATAGATTTATTATAGGTTTTCCTTCTTTCTTTTTTCCTCCACCAGAAAAAAGGAAACTTTTGTAGTCTTGATCCTTTGAAGCAAAGAATTAACTCATCTAGTCTTGATCTTTGATTGTAAAGAATTACATTGACTGGTCCGGTTCCTTATAGCATGTGATAGAGGTTTATAATGTATCAACAAGGTTATTTGTGTAGATGCTAATGCTAGGTCGGCTTATAATTATTGTAAAGAAGAAAGCAGGCTAAGATAAATTAGATAGCATGTAAATTGTAGCTTGCATTTACTGAAATGGATCATATGTTTAATTTTATTTATTTTGCAATTATTCAGTTTTTGTAGAACGTGTTGTTTGTCTTCTGTGCTTTTATATTTGTGACCTTGAAGCTGTAAATACCAACTTGAAGAGAAAGAAGATCAGTGAACTCCTACATTCTTACCTTAGTTGATTCTCACAAAATAATTTATGGCCAAAGTAAAAAAGTTATCTATAAGACTGGGGGGCATATATATCTTCATAAGGTAGAGTCAACATGATGCTAGAAAAATGGTGGAAAATACATAGTTTCTCACATGTCACGCTACTTAAACCTGGACATAAATTGGGAATGGAATCTATTGTTTTGAGATTAGTCAATCTGATTGTTTTGCTCTGAAAACTTCATTTTGGCATTGAAAAGAAATTTCTACTTTGATAAAAGCCACATTGAAAAGTGTATTCTCTATCAAAGCAGCTACACCATCAGCTGGCTATATTCATACTTAATGGCAAAGGATTCAAATTTCTCTCATGTTTCAAGTAACAAGCATGCACATAGGCAACGACACAACAATCAGTATTAATATATACTCTAAATTGAAGACAAGTTTGTTAGAAATTTAATATGAATGCTTTTTCTTATATTAACTCATTTTACATCAATATGAACAAAGGAAAAAAAAAGAAGGAAGAACCAAAAATATAGTTGCCTAGGCCTGATGCTAAGTTGCCAACAGAAACGTTAGAGAAGCTTCTGTAGATGGTGTTAAGATCCAAGTATAATAAATTCCAAATTAACGAAATTGACAAAAAGTGGTGGTCCTGCATGCGGGCAGTGGACTTTTTCTTCACTGGAATCTGGAATCCATTGACTAAATAAGATTTCAATTCAGCAATGCATTCTATTTGTAGATCCACTCGTTGGAACGAGCACCCGACTCATCCATATCTATAAAAATGCTTACTGCCTGCAGCAAATAATAAGAAATTAGAATGTACACTGACCATTGTTTTTTTCTTGGCAACCACAACTTATGCCAAGGATTATTGTCAGTATAAAACTTCAAAATTACACTTGTAGAATTTTTCATTCTAGTTTGAGTCTTAGGTTCTGTTTGGGTAAGTTTCTTTAAAAGCATTTCTAAGAGAAAAAAATAAGAAAAAAATAATGAGATGAATTTTTTCATAAACTAAAATGAACTCTCCATTAACTAATTTGTAGAAACTCTCTCATATAACTTCTCTAAAAGATGATAGAACATCTACAAATTAACTAATGATTAATTAATGGAGAGCTTATTCTACCTTATGGAGAAGTTGATTTCATCATTTTCTTCTCCTAATAGTGTTTCTAGAAAAACTTAATCAAACAGGTCCTTAATTTGCATATAAGCTGCTTTGCATTAAGCAATCATTGTTTTGTTGGTTTTTCTTATTTGTATCTTCTGTCTTCTCTAAGAAAGATATATATCCACCTTTCACTATGCACTTCTTTCTACGTTAATGATATTATTATCCAAGAAAGAAACAGTCTTCTACCAACTTTCAAAGTTTAAAAACAGCACCTAGATAATTATATAAAAGACAAAAGAACATATACCTTGCCTATCCGAGGTCGTTCCTTCGACTTTTCTAGGCTGTTCCGAATATGTGAGACAGCTCCCCAACATTTTAAGGTGTTTGCAATATCATCAAGCCTCAAAATATACTCTTCTTCAGTCAATGGGAAAGATCTCTAATAGCAAAAAAATATTGGAGATACTGAAATACAATTACATGTATAATTTCAATGTATACAAGCAATTCCATAGTGGTACAAAATGTTTTTAATAACCATGCACTTTAAAGTACAACCAAATGCATGGTTTAGGTACTCAAACTCTTCATACCAATGCAATCTATGAAAACAGTAACCTTTGCATTTTGCTTTTCCTTTTGTTCTCCCTTTCTAAACTGACTGGAGGCATAAGCCGTTTTCATTTTGATTGATGCAACATGGTCAGCTTGACATAATTCGCTCAGAATTTGTAAGCGTGGCTGTTGGATAAGTGAAATTGCAGGGGACCATTCGTTTATGCAACAGAGTCAATAACAATAACAACTCACTATGACAAAAATTCTAAGAAAAATAGTTGTGTCTGGTATTTTCCTTTATTTTCTTAGTGTCCAATAAATTGTATGTTTCAATTGAAAGGAATCTACTCAAATCATTTATCTTAGACAAAGAAAACACGAGGTAGCACAGAACTTTTAATACCTGCTCCATGTACTTCCACATGACATTCATCGCAAGGAGATTTCTTCCCATGAATTCCTAGAACAGATTATGTTTAACAGTATGAGACTAAACCATGTCTTAATTCAACAATTTATCCAATTTCAAAGAATCAAGCACACACCATGGAGCTGATATAATGCTCCAAGGACTTCGCAAGTAAAATGTGAAAATAGGGAACAAGCATCCTACTCATGAAGTTTCAAGTTATATATTCAAGGAAACATATAATGCAACAACATTCAAGAACAAGGATGCTAGTAATTTTTTGAAAAATATTGGTCTATAAATCGCAGCTAAGCATATCCAACTCTTTCAATATAATTTCCTTTATCCCACACTAAGGGATACTGTGATCGGATAAACCTAGACACCTAGGTTTTTAATAACATACTGCATGATATAATTATTAGTTACAACGTTCATCTCTTTACTATCAGAATTTTTTCAACCACAAGCATGTTAACTAATAAATAGGGACATACATGCGCTAAAGTGGAAAAAGATGGCAATGTGCAACTGTAGATTTGATCACCATTTGCATGTCTATGAACAACAGCATGTATGTTTGAGAATTTCAAAGTATATGCCTGATCAACAAATGCAATCTGGATAGAGTTGACAAGAAGATAAATCAGCTGAAGAATGAAATTTCTATGCCAGAAGAAACAGCAGTGTACAATTTCCAACGAAGTGCTGTATAACTCCCCCTCATTTCTCAATAATTATACTTCGGAACAAACAAGCCAGATATTATATGGGCTGAATTTTTCATGTATAACTCAGAGCAAGTAAATCGCGCATATAATTCCACTTGTTTAAAAACTAACCTTCTTTATCAACTGAACATCATAAGACCTCCCATATTTGTTCCTGATAAGAGTAGCAAGGTCAAATCCACTAAACGTGGAATCATCTTTTCCAACTATTTTCTCGAGACTGTCTCTAAGCATTTCACTATTCATCTGATTCATATTTCAAAAGAAGCCAGACTCAGAGGTAAGCACAGCAATGGAAAGTTAATGCTTATGCTTTTTAATATATTATTTTTAAGACTGAGAGTCTGGATATAATCCAATTGGAAAATCAATTTGACATAAAGATAAATTGATCAAGCAATAGGAAACTGAGAATTGAACATACTCCTCCCATTTCACCATTCTGAGGTTTTTTCTTATCAGTGTCATCTGAATCAGAAGGATCCATACTGTTGCTCACTGAACTGGCAAAAATGGGCCTACATTTTCTGGCACTATGGCCATATTTTTGAGCATGGTATCCAACATTAAGGAATTCCGATCCTCTGGAAAATGGAGCCTTATTAATACTTCCTTTGTCAGGATGATCCTGAATTCTCACAGGCCAACTACACTGGTGGGTAGACATGATGTTCATCGTATCCTTCCCTCACTGTCATTCAAAATATGCATGGAAAGTGGAAATTAAAACACTGTTAGCAGCCAAAATAATAAATAAAAAATAGACACATTGTTCTCAAATCTCAGCCCAACACAGAATTCTTTTTTGTGGATAAAAGACAAAATGGGCATTTGAAAAGTAGGTGATGATCGAACATCATGAGGCAATTACCGAATTTGATAAGACCAATTAACAATTATAGAAACAAAAAGGCCACGGATAATAATAGATTGAGACAATTATTACTCTGATCATTCACAATTTTTCAAAACGATAAGCTTAGAATTAGAAGCATGAATTTAGTTAACTAACCATCCTAACTCCATCCATGCGCAGAGAAAATCAAAGAGATCATCTTATGCTTTTCCCAGATTCTACTTTAAGACCAAGACGATGTTTGATAACAAAAATAACTGAAAAGCTAGCTGGTACTGGTTACTAAATTGCGAGTTAACTTGTGGATTTTCTTTTAGCTAACTTATATTGAATAACAAGTTATTAAATTTCCAAAGGAAGATAATTAATAAAACTCTAGTGCAAACTAAAGTAACTGCATAACAGAATGCCACAAATAAATATTCATACTCCTAGCTTATAATCAAGATCACGCGCAGAAAGAGTATTTCGTGTAAACATAAAACAAAACCATATATACATATTATTGAACATGTTTAGTAGATGTAGAGCAAACCTGGAAGACAGAAAGCAGAAGCTAGCGGATTGGGAGAAATGACCCCTTCGGTTGATGTTTTTTTTATTTTTATTTTTTATTTTTTGGGGTTGAAGGGTCCAATATTAGCAACGCTAGCTTAATATTAATGACGTGCAAGTATGATATAAAAGAGATAAACTAAGAAGAAGTGGGGCCAGGAGGGACCACTAAATGTGGATATTAAAGGGCGTTGTGCAATTAAGAGAATAAGAACCTCATGTTTCTCTTGTAAATAAGGCCAACCACAGGTTGCCATGTGCAAACCGTACGCAACCCTTACACCGCATGGGAAAACGCATGTTATACGTTAATAACAAGCCACGTCTCCTCACTTCACCGTACGTACGTGACAACATAACACGCCACGACACACATCTACATATGTTTGTAAGAGGAGATGTAAGGTCACCGGTTGCATGAAAAAGGAAGAATGTCAGACAAAAAATGTCCCCACTTTAATTCTTTTTATTAACAAAATTTAATATTTTAAGAAGCTAAGGCCCTCCACCTCCAACCTAAAGCGCGTCTCATATTCTCATTATTCTCATTTTTATTTTTTAATTTATGGTTGAACATATAATTTAATCACTTTGCGATTTTGAATGTAGTTTTTATATGCAAAAGAATATTAAATAGGTTTTATAGGTATTTTTGGATTATCATGACATTAACGTGGAATATTCACCAAGATTGATTATATTCTTGTTATTTGTTCGTTATGTTTTTTTAGATTATTTTTAGCTTTAGGTTCAAAATAGTGTTAGGGGTGTCCTTGGTCACTTCAATTAGTGTTTTACTTATATGCCTTCAGTTCTTCTATTAGCTTCACCATTTTGGATAATCTTGGTTTTCATTTGAGGAAACTTGTGCAAGTTTGGATGTTAGATAACTTTATTTTGTGTGAAAACTATACCATTGTCATTAAATGGGGGAATGTATTTTGATGTGGGAAAATCGTGAGTATATAATCGTCAAATAATAAAATATCGAATTCATAATGTATTTTATGATTATCAATTTATTCTAATTCAATAAGATAAAACAAAAATATTAAGAAAAAAATAATATAACAAAAAAAAAGAATGTCAAGAATGTGGGAGTTCAATTGAAATAATAGTTTTTTCTTATTAATAAAATTATTGTTATTATCTTCTATGTTGAAGATCCTAAATTACACATTTTTGTTGATCTTGTGGTAGTGTAGGGATTATTAGGCGGGAGCGGGAAGAGGTGTGCCGTGGCGTGAATAAAAGTGGGAAATGGAGATTTGAAAAATGAGAAGAGAAATGAACAAGAAAGAGATTGAAAAGGGGATTGGAGGAGATGACAGTGGCGCGGAGATGCTGAGCAGAGTGAGCAGCGTGCGACCTTTCTTGTTTCCTCCGCCGCTCCACAGGGTTCCTCTCCGCGCCGGAAACGTCGTCGAGCTTGTGGGGCCCTCTCCTTCCGCAAAACGCACATTCTCATCAACGCCGCCATCACTTCCGTTCTCCTCAAAAGCTACGGAGGCCTCGACCACTTGGTCCTCTTTCTCGACCTCGATAGTCGCTTCGACATTGCGCGCTTCTCCCAATTGCTCATTCATCGCATTACGCAACACGGAACGGATTCTTATGATAAAACTCTCTATACTCTCTGTATGGCCCGTTTTTTGTACGTCCGTTTTTACGACAGCTTTGAATTTCTTCACACTCTCAGGGTAATGATTTTTCATTTTTTTTTGTATATGTTTGTGATTCACTGATACCCTACAATAGTAGTATTTTTGCATTACACTACTTGTTTTCTAATAGGTTTAATTACTCGTTTAGTTTCTAAACCTGTAATTGTTACAATCTTTTTTTTATATAGAAGAAGTTGTTACAATCTTTATGTTTTACAAACTAGTATTAATTTTAGTCTTTATTCATACACTTTTTAATCCGTGTTAGATTTTGCCATCCAAAATTGTCCAAATTAATAGGACTAAAACCAAGTGGTAAAAGTGGATGTGTAGGGACTAAAAGGTAATTTCGTAGATACAGGGCCCAATTAGTAATTAAACCATTATAACATAACTAGGATCTCTTTGTACACTGCTACACTCTGAATTATACTCACAAATTTTTGTATCCTTCTCAAGTAAAATGAGTGCTATAATGAACCGTAAGTGTTCGAGAATGTTGACTACTATGACATCTTGATCCTTAAACTAATGATTTCTTGATGGCTGATGCTAGTGAATATTGTGACATTGACACACAGTTCTTTATTATAATTTATCAAAGTAATTTCTCATCAGTGCAGTGTGGCAAAATGAATATGCATTATCTTGTGTGATTCTTGCACTTTGTTAGGCTTCAATATTAAAAGAGATGGAATCTAACCCAGAAACATTGTAGCGCTTCTCTGAAATAATATAATTGTGCATGTTGTGGAGTATCAATGTTTATTTTTACTCCCGTTAATTTATCTTATTCCTTTTATTCTGTAACAGACATTGCATTGTCGCTTAGAGAAGGAGAAAGAAGTTCACGGAGTTGGTGTCCACCTCCTCATGATCGACAGGTTGGTTTCTTCTTGCTTTTTCTTGAAGGATCAACTTTATTATTTGGAATGATTTTCGTAAAATAAATCTGCTCTTGTTTTATGGTTGCATTTCTCATTTACTAAAGTTTAGGACTGTTTTTTCTATAAATAAAAAAGGTTTAGTTGTGATCTTTATATTGTCATTAGTTGGGTTGGGTCATCTTACTGTAGTATGAACCATAATGTCCTTTTCTATTCCGTAGTTTCCATTGATGTATTCATTAGAATGCCATGTAAATAACTATTCACTTTAAAAAGTTGGGGATATTGTGTATAATACTATAATTGTGGTTAATGATGCAGCTATTTCATAGTTTCCATAAAACTATTTTGATGAAATACTAAAAATAAACACGAGGTTCATCCAACTATTACTTTCAATGTTGCTGCATTGTTAACTAAGGTGGCATTGCCTCTGATTTAATTATGTGAAGGCTTGATCTGATGTAATAAGTAAACTTTGACTGATTGAACCGTATTGACAGCATTGGAGCTTTTCATTGGATGGATCGTGCATCGATGTTCTTGTCTCAAAGAGAAAACAGCAAGTGAGTTATACATATGTTTGTATTTCCTAGTGGATGGCTGGTGTCTTTTTGGCCTCATGTTTTAGAATGCTTGGAGGATCAATTTATATTCAGAATTCTCAATCTCACATGATCAATTTGTCCCTTTTTAGCTTTCTTAATAAAAATTGAAAACTTATAGACACAAAGCATGGAGAATATTGAAAGGAGGTTCTATTAATAGTAGTACCTATGACTATCATTGGTTCAGATATATGTTGATTTTAATTTGCAGATGTCATGTGTGATGCAGGAAAAAGCTTTTCCTTCAGACCATGTCAGAAGCTGTAGTTCAGAATATTAGAAAACTTCTTCAGGTGCACCCTATGCTTATTATAGCTACAAAGTCAATGATTTTTGGGAATAGATATTCTACAGCTTCAAATGAGGTCAAAGGGTGAGTTCTATAATGGTTTTGGAAATGAAAACTTGTTCCTTTCAATTTCCAAATAATAGAGAAGCTTGAAGAACTCTTGAATCTGACCTGAAATCTTGTATTAACAGAAAGATATATTTTGATTGGGTACATGGTTATTTTGATTAATATGTCAAAAGCATGAAAAACTATTTAGGAGAGTTGTGGGTTAAGAAGAGTTGACCCATTTCAAGGTTGATTGATAGGAGAATCATTTTAGTTGATTGATTGCTGTTAACTAGGAGGCTGATCAAGGGGTAATTGATTCACAATAACACTATCATATACTCTTTCCTCTACTATAACTGTATGTATGGGCTTTGAGGTCTTATAAGTGTCCTCCCTTTTTGTGTATCCTTTTTCTCTGTAAATATATTTTTTCTCCTTAACAAAGTAACACCTCTAAATGGTGTGCCCTTATTTTTTCTCTAATTGGCCTTCATAGTTCAATTGTGATTTGTCAGGTCCTTTGCATTTGCAATGTCTAAAATTTATCGTTGTTCTGCTAATCATTGATCAGCCACTAATAAAAATATAAGGCTGTATTTTCTGTTCTAATCTCAAGTGTACTTCTTCATTTTGTGCATGATGATACTCTATAACAGGAATATGGAGGAAAGATGTTCAAAAAATGTGAAAAAAAACCATCAAAATTTCCAGAATCGTGAATACATGCCTTCTGTCTGGCAGGTAAAAGTTTTCTTACTCATACATGATACATCATATACATACATGTCATATGTGTGTGTCAGTGTGTCCCAAGACCAACTCTCGTAAGATCTTATGTTTTATTGGTGAAGGCCAAAAAATGGTATGATATCTGAAGTATTAATAAAAAATAATGATGGAAAGTGGAAGAACACTAGGCAATAATGGGTGTAGTGGGAGAGAAGAGGAGAAAGTGAGAGTATTTATTTGAGATATTGTTTAACAATTAGATAAATACCCTTACGCCTTTTATCAGGCAATACGAATATATTTATAAACATTATACGGACAAAAGTTTATGATAGATAACTACCCACAAATCACAATTATCTTTATTTGTATTATAGATAAGATTTCAGATATATTCTAATAGGACTTGGAAGTTGGATGTTCAACAATATCACTGGTTTCTGCTTATTATGATTATAATTTATTTATGTGTGGCCGTATGACAATCATTAAATGTGGGAGTTAAAATGTTCAGTTATTAAATTTCAGGCAATGCTTCAAATAACCTTCTCACATACTTTATATTTAATTATTTGGAGATGTAAAAGCAGTTTCTTACAGAAAGAATCTTTTCTAAATTATAAGCATGAGTTACAAAGTAGATATGTTCTTAAAACGAAATTATGAACTGGCTGCTTCTATGGTTTCTAATGCTTTTTATTTTCCTGGGTAGAAGAAAGGGGCCAAATGCTAATTCCTAATGCTGTTTTTTTCCCTCTAATATTGTTGCCTGTTTATTTTATTCAGTATTAACATTTCTAACTCCTTTAACTGTCACAGACCTTTGTTACACACAGAATACTTGTACGATCTTCAGGTTTGGACTCCATTGCCACTGGTTACAATTGCCAATTGCTTTTGTCACCAGCCATGATTTCAGCATATTCTTGACTTTCAGATGAGCATCCTATTACAACCAATTATCAAAACTCCTCATTCTATTTGTTGGAATGGTTATTGCCAAGATTGAGTTTTCCGGATAAGATTATAGTGAAACATGTAAGCACATGATGTGTGGATCATGGTTTTTGGACAATTTTTAGACAATTTTAAGGTTATTAAACTTGGATTTTTTTTTGTTGGACTTAATTTTGGATTTGTTGAACTTGTAGGCTGCTGTCTTTGTTGATTCATGAAGCACTTGTTGCAAAGGGATGCTTATATGTAATCCATTATCCTTCTTTCAGTGGTGGGTAACTAAATTATTGTGTCTTGTCTCTTCTGAACTTTCTAACTATACGCTTGTCAGTATCATTATTACTTTAGCAGTCCTCTTATTTGCTTTCACATTTTTTATTGCTTGATTGTTAGTTGATGTAATACATATTCACTAGAAAAACTTGAGTGAAAAGAATATGCATTTGATACTTCTTGACTGGGCTTAATATTATGACGTAGATAGGATCCAAATCAAGTTATTGCCAAGATCCATTTTTGTCTGATAAGTTATTCTTATATGCCGCCACAAGAGAAACAAAGCAAGAATATTATTCCACTTAGTGTTTTCTCGGTTTAGAGCATTTGAAATGTAATCATTGGGCAAATTTCAATCCCTCCAAATAAACCTATGGGAAGCTTCATGGGCTTTCACGAGGTGGTGATTGGTGGGAGGATCCATACTCTTAGATTGCAAGAACCAATCTCAGATGTGGCATGGATCAAAAGAAGGATCTAATATTGTCAACCTGACTTGAGAAAACTTCTAGTACTCATGCTTGATAGTTGAATTTTGTTTGCCCTCCACATCCTTTTCCAGTCATGATTTTGCTTCCATCCTTTATATCTGTAACTTGCCAGTGTCTGCACTGTAAAATTCTGATGCTTCATAGTTCATATGATGAGTAGTTTGTATGCGAATATTACATTCTTTGTTAAGAAAAATATCTTTCTATTATTTTTTTTGTGCATCGCTGAATAAAATTATCTTTACTTTTTTAAGTGATCATTGCATTGTTGCTAATCTTTTACATACCTATTATTCTATCTTTTGTTTGTTATGTTTTTTTTAGGACGTAAAGGAAAGGAAAAAGGTTGAATTGGAAGGATGAAGTTCACTATTTATTTGGTAGCACATTTGCAAATGAAAGGAAAGAACTGTGGTGATAGAATTTTCGTGAGCCCCACCATTTTCTTATGCCCTTTTGGAAGGAAATGATTATATATTTACATAGATTCCATTCATTTATATGTATTTTCATCATATCAATCAAAGCCTAACAAATTTAGAATGCATGGACAGCCAGGGGAATTATCTTTCCCAACAAACTGAAAGGAAGTGGGCCATGGTAGAGTGCAAACTCCAAAGCTAGAAATTCAGGTCGCCATCTATGGACTCTGTCTAGTTTAATCGATTGCTATGATTTCATGTACCCTGGTTTCATTGTTATGTTCTGTTTGACAATGTTGAAATCAAAACAATCATTTCCTATATGTTTGAGAAACACAATTGCCCTCGCGCTACATTCTCCAGTGTAACACTGCGCCTTATAACATCTCTTTTTGTTCATTAGTTTTTATTCCTATTATTTGAAAGGGGAAAAAAAGCAGCTTACTATGCATCTCAAGCCGGTTGCCATATCACTTAGTTACAGATGGATTAAAACGACGACATCTGAAGCTATCAAAAACTTTACTACCTATAGCACGTAATACACATTCACATGTTCTCTTGTTCGCAGAATATTATCCAATAATGTTTATGTATGCAACTTCAAGTGTTGCCATGCATGATGAAGAAATCTTTGCTATTTGATTTCATCTATCACGTTGAAAATTCTAAAGCAAATATTAAGTACAAAACAATTACTACATCTTTTTACAATTCAAGAAATACACCATAATATCATGGATAGTGGTAGACAGGTACACAAGAGGAGGATACTCAACAAAATCTTGGTGAGGATGAAGCACGAGCAGGATTAAGCAAGACCTTATGGGTAAACAACTGTGGCACCTGACCGTTCATTTGCTTGCGTAATTTGGCCAGTTCTATTACACCCCATTGCATTTTCTCTATGTTTAGTCTCATATCTCTCCTCTCTTGGGTTAAGCTTTCTCTGTTGGCTTCATGGTACAAAACTAATTGGGAGTGCTTCATCCTTGGACTCTCCGTTACAAAGTCACTTGTTGAAATTTTTGGTTGTTGAGAAATAAGAGCCTGCATTGCAACCCTTGGAGGTATTCTGGGGTTCTTGGCCAGATCTTTACTAGCTTCAAAGCTCAGTTTGCTGTAATTAAGACATCTACACAATCTCGACCTTTCCTCAAATGCGATAGTTGGATGAGACTGCAAATCATTATTGGTTTAAGAAATGAGAACATTTTATATAATACTATGTTATTGGTCAAATACGGTGGTATGGTATGAAAGAAAGAACTAAATTTTATATAACACTATAGTAACAGGCTAATGCTATCAAGATCAGTTGGAAGCAAGACTTCAGAAATCAGAATATTTAAGATCAATGGCAATTACGAATAACAATTTTTTATTTACAGTGATTTCACCGGTCTAAAATACTTGTTTGAGATTGTAACTTTATTATAAATGCGCACTGAGTGTGTAAAAATTTCCACACTAGATTACATGCCTTAACTTTAATAGATTTTTCCCTTTCCCCGCGTCATGTAATGGTAAACATAAATTACAAGAGAGAACACACCAGAAGATCACAAAACAAAGGTGAAAGAGCCAAAATAAGGATTAGAAATTTTTAGTATAATTTTTTATGATAAAGCGTAGTACAATTTAATATTTTGACTGCTGAAGCTCCTACTCATAATGCAAGAGAGATAATCTTAGAAAGATGGAGGGAAAATAATTAGGGTATCTAAGGAAAATGTTTTAAATTTTTATTATATAAATTTTGTACGTATCCAGGTACCTTCCTTGTCCTTTCTTTTTTTTTTGGTTGATTGCATTTGTCACGTAATAAAGTAATATGTATATAAAATAAAAACAACACGTATACATATATAAAATAAAAAGGAAAAAGAAACGAAAGGAGGGAGAAACAAACTGAGAATAAAATAAACAAGGATCTTTGTTGTTTTTTGTACAAAATTTTAGTGTCAGAAAAAAAAAACAAAGTAATATTTTTGTAATTATTTATAAAAAAGGTAAAAATAAAAACAAAAAAAAATTCTCTTCAAGTAAAACTACTCCTTTAATATTACTTTTTTTTTTACAAAAGTCCTTTGATCTATTTTCTCTTTTCCATTTCCTATGATCCTTTAGGAAGACGATGCATATATATGAAAAGCAATGGAAGAAGGGTATGTGTTGTTCACCTCAAGATAGATGTCAATGGCTTTGTAGACCCCATCATAGCAATCCCTTGCAGTGTCTGGCAAGCATTCTGCTACTCCAAGAAATTTAGAGATCTTGAGGTTCTGGTCAGGGGATATCTCTCTCAAATACGTGTCAATTAATCTACCAACCCTTTTCACTTTCTGTAGTCCATCAGAACGATTGATATCAACAAATAATCTAACCAATCTTATTACCAAATTAACATCATAATAAACTCCCATGTCATGTCCAGAGACTAGAAGATCATCCAGTGTAGCTTGCTCAAGCATTCCACCAATCAATTTCTCCAATTCAGTTCTGCAGTCTCTACTCAACCCAAACTTAGATACAATCCTTAGTACCCAAAGAAGGCCTCTGCAAGAAAAGGTCTCTTTACCAACAGATATGACCCCATAAGCAGCTGTTTCTGCAAGAGCAGCATACTCATTGCTGTT
>PYAF01004289.1:547482-587029 GCA_007407185.1 Glycine tomentella | reverse complement strand
ATAAAATTAAAATTTATGGTGAATATTTTTTAGTCATTTCTAACGTTTTTTGAAATGTTACTTTAATATATTTATTATTTTTCATTGTTACCTTTTTTTCTAAAAATAAATTATTATTTTATTATTTTTTATCATTTTACACATTTAAGTTATTTTAACGTTAGTTTTACCAAACATAAGTTAGTAAACTAGTTTTTCAATTTTCAACTTCTAATTAACTTTTCACTAACACAGTCCAAGTTAATAACTTTTTATATTAACTTATTTTATAATATTTTTATATTATATCTTTTAATAATTTATCTTATTTTATTCTACCTCTAAATAAATATTCTTAAAAGGAAATATTAATAATTAAAAACAACTATATATTACAATTAAAATTATTTATTGAAAATTTAAAATACAATTGATATATTTAAAGATATTAATTTATCATAAGTTTTAGTTCTAATATAATTTATATATAAAAAATATTCACCATAAATTTTAATTTTATAAAAGCATCTATTATGCTAAATTTTTTAACAGAATATTATGTTAATTAATAATATAGAGTAGATTAATTCTTTATATCAAATAGTTTAAAATAAGAACAAACAATTGTAAAATAGTAATACTAGAGACTAGATTTTAATAATAGTTGTGTTTGCGAAAAGAATTAGATTGTCAGCAAATCAGATGTATTTATTGTGTGGTTAATGTAAAATATTTTATATTACCGATCAATCAAATTATGGTTAAAGTTTAATGACTTTAATGATATATCTGACTAAACTAATTTATACTATCATCTTACATTAGTTTATAACTTTTTCTTTATAAAATAATTATTATAAGAAACAATAAATTTATCATATATATATAATAAATTTATGTAAACTAGTGTAAAAAAGATATTCAGTATTTAAATTTGAAATTTATTCTATATATGTAATTGTGTATAATTTGTTTTAAAAAAAATATAATTATTTGTTGGAAGTTAAAATATTATAATAATTTATAATAGTTGAGGATAAAAATAGATAACGCTAAATTAAATTGTTATTTTTATAATAGTTATAGATAATTTAATACATACTCAATTTCTTTTTTAATACATACACTATTTAGCGAGTATGGTAAAAATAGTAAAAACTTGTAACGCGGGTGGGTTAACGGCGGGGACAAAATAGTCACGTTAGAAAGCTACATCTCCATCTGAAGAACATAACACTGACATGCGATCTAAACTCTAACAAAACAGAGCTTGAGTTGAGGCACCCTCACCAACACCAACATCAACACCAGCACCGACCAACGCAACAATGGCATCGGCGTTTGTCAAGCTCGATGATTCCCCTATGTTCCAGAGACAGGTTCGCTACTTTCATTCCATTCCTGGATCACACTTTTCGCAATCTAATAAGCTTCAATCCAGCTCTGCTTCAGATTTGGTTTACTGATAGATACTCTGCCTTTGTCCTACAACATTAATATGCTTTGCTTTGCGCTTAGTTTCTCCTCATACTATGTTTTTCCTCGCATATCTTTAAATTGCTGCTAACACAAGCTTGGATTGAGTGTGAAATAACTGTTTCATAGTGAGCGAACCCCAATGATTCGTTAGTTTAGGATAGTGTTGATTGGAAGTTGTGGAATGAGGCTTTAGTTTAGGACTTCTTTGGAATTTTTTCGTTGATTTCGATTGAGCAAAGAAATAGGGATTTATACGAGCTTTTTCTGAAAGGAAGGTAATCTTCCATTGCCACTTTTTGTTGGATAGATTTGTCTTCTTGGTGCTTTATGATGTTCAGATAATCACCTTTTCTGTGTGTGTGTGTGAAGATGTGTTCTTCCTGTTTTGTTTGATGATGTTCCTTTTGTCTCCAGAAACCAGATTCCTTATTTTATTTTTTTACTTTTGTACTCCTTTACTCTCTTCAATTTATGTAATCTGTGCTGTTTCTCCCCAAAATAAGTATGTGCCTATGCATTTCCATTTATTTATATTCATCAAGATTACTGGATTAGTAAGTTATTAGTTCTTTACTATTTTTTATCAAGATGATTCTTTGCTGTAATTTTTTTTGTTGTGGGACAGTTATATTCTCTTGAAGAAACAACTGATGAGTTAACGGATCGGTGCCAGAAACTATATAAAGGGTGCAGGAAGTTTATGTAAGTGCTTGATGGCATTCATGTATAGGGTATTAGATCTGTTTTTACATGTACTAAGTTAATTCTTGATTTTGAATCTATATTTTTATTTAGGAATTGATTTTTTTGAATACAGCAGAAAGAAGTATAGGGCTAGTTTTTCTCCTCTGTTCATGGTTGTTTCAAGGGGATTTCTATTGTTGATCAAATATGCTAAGAAATTAGACGGCTTTGTTGCATTTGTGAGCCATGTTAACTCACCATTATCTTCTGATTCTTCTCATTATTCTTTTTAGAGAATTTCGTATCTCACTCCTAGTTGTACTTTCTCTAGTTTGTTTCTAATAGTATTCTTCCATAACTTTTCAATCTGTTTTTTGACACATTGAAATTGGTCTATTAATTAAATGCAAATGTGTTTGAACTCAAAAATTGACATTACCAAACTTGGCCATGAACTGATGTGGAATATCTAAATATTAATGTTCATCAAGTTTAATTAAATGACTAGAGCCAGGGTCTTCTGTAATAATAAATTTTCATCTATTTGTAATTGTAGATAGTTATTGATTAATGATTGTGGTGGCTAAAAGATGTGGCTTTAAATGTACAAGCACCGCATTTTGGTTGAAAATTTTACCAATCAAATTTGCCCAACAAAGTATTTGTTGGAACCACAGAAGGTGAAGTTATTAATTCTTTATTCTGCAACTCCTCAGGACAGCTTTGGGGGAAGCATATAATGGAGAAATATCCTTTGCTGATTCATTAGAAGTATTTGGTGGTGGCCAAGATGACCCTGTCAGTGTATCAATTGGAGGTTGTTGAAATTTATTTTCATATATTGTTTTACTTTTTCTTCTATTCAATACACAAACCCAAAAGATGTTTCCGAAGCACAAACTTTGACATTGACATCAGGACACCACTTATGTGTGTGTGTCATATGAAATTAAATATAAACGACATAACAAAAAATTAAAATGATGATCAAGATTTGTATATTCTTGTATATTCATCTTTCTATGATAATGAACCTCACAGAAACATATTGAGAGACTTCTTTTTTTTTAATATTTTATGTTACATTTTAAGCCGAGATTTATGTATCAACATCAACATCAACATCAATAACACTTTTAACCCAAGTTAATTGGGGTCGGTGGTAGATGAACCCAATGATAGATACGAGGAAGTTGAAATAAAATAATAAATAAATAAATAAGGTAAAAAAAAAGAAGGCTAAAAGAAGAAGGGGAAAAAAGAAGAGAAAAAAATAATACTGTTTGAAAAAAAATATCTTTTCACTCACCGGTACTACTGTTACCTCAATCTATGCCCCCTCATCTTTTCATTCAACGGTACTACTGCTACCTTCCTCGAATATCTTTCGTCGAGATTTATGAATGTTTGAAAAAAAATAATACTAGTGTCTTTGAAGAGTCCATCCATATGGAGGTGCAAGTGTTGGCTCAAGTGTCCGAGTTAATAACAAATTATTTTTAAACAGACACTTATTAAGGAGTATTTGATGTGTCGTACAAGTGTTTGAGAGGTCTTAGTGTCAATTACATGCCTGACACCCTAGCACCTCAAGCAAGAGGAGTGTCCGTGCTTCATTTATGAAACAACTATATTTTGGGCTTTGTTAAATGTGTTAGTAGCTTATAGTTTTAATTTATTTTTCTTTAACTTATAAGTGGTTTTAGATTAAAAAATGGCAGACCTTACCCTGATTTTAATTTTTTAATAATAGATTTATATCTAGTTTTGGACCACTTTTTTCTTTTTACCATATAACTTTCTCAGGATGATAATATAATAAGTGGGACACCTTCTATCATGAAGACAACACTGACCATTACTAAATGTAAGGTGTATTTTTCTTTCTAAAACTGTTTCTTTATGTAGGGCCCGTGATATCTAAGTTTATTACCACACTGCGTGAGCTAGCTTCTTTTAAAGAGCTTCTTCGTTCACAGGTGAGTCCTTTAACGAGAATGCTGCACTTTTTTTCTTGGGAGTTTTAATAGTGACTATGAGACTTGTTACCTTAGGTGTTTGATCTTGAAGGCAATAGTTTTTTGGTCTGCTTATTCAACTACCTCAAATTTGCTAAAACAAACATTAAAAAAACTCTTGATTTATCTTCTTTAAACTGAATCATAATAAATTTGACAGGATATATACGTTGGTTTAATGTATTGAGTGGAGTGCCCATATACTGATGGTGTTCAAAAGTCTAGTATTGACTGTGCGGATCATATACTTATCATTCATATAGTAGTAAAATGATAATTATGTGAGTTTTTCTCTTTTCTCCTTTTTACTTTGTCGTGTCTGTGAATTGTGTCATGTCAAAAGCAGGTCTAACTCAAAGAAACAAAAAAGTTTAAGAAATTAACTAGCCCATTCCTCTAGAATCCAGAAAAATCAAAAGAAACTTCAACAACAGTTTCCTTTTTTTGAAAAAGTGAAGCAATGTGGAAATGATGACTAAATCTATGGAAGTTCCCAGTTAACCATTTTACCTAAAGAAGGATAGTTCTAAAGGTTCTAACTTTGTCTGTAATAAAATTGAACTATAGTTGAAAATTCTTTCCTTGTTTAAGCTTTTCCTTTCATGAAAATTTGCTAGTTGCATCAGACCTGTTTGGTTGTATAGTAAAGGAATAAAAAGAAACACAAATTAAAGAGCAACACTTGTGTACTTATTTGTGGTGGGCAATCTCTAAAGCCATCTTAGTGTTTTGTTGACGTATATTTTTTTATTTGAGTAATTACATGACAGATTTCTTGTATAGGTAGAGCATGTGTTGATTGACCGGCTGACAGAGTTTATGAACGTCGATTTGCAAGATGCAAAGGTATTTTCTTTTTTCTCTAGGGTTAATGTTTCTTTTGTAAAACTTGTGTTATTATATATATAAATTAATTAATTAATACATTACATTTACTTCATGCTTGTTTGTATCAGGATTCTCGCCGTCGTTTTGACAAAGCTGTGCATTCGTATGATCAGGTATTGAGAAAATAAAAAAAATCTATTTTCAAAGTTGATGATTATTTTTAAAAGAAAAATTATTGTATATGCAAATTTTACCAGTAATTTTGGTAAATCAAATTGGTGTTCATAAGTTAATGCTTCAATTTTCCTTGTGATGTTTAGATATTCTTATTACAGTTCAGTGCTTCTGTTGTACATTGTTTAAATGATAATTCCTTTCCTTTTGTGAGGCCTAGATATTCTTATTGTGATGTCTCTTTTGGGTATTCATCCTATGTATTGTTCCTTTTTCTTTTCCTTGAAGTCGTTTAGTTATTTATCAACTTTTAGGATTCCTCATAAGAGAGTTTCTTGGATGATTTTTTTTATATATAACATGGATGATTTTAGTCCTTTGATGGTTAAACTTGTCTTGTTTGTATTGGTTCATAAGAATTTTGGCTTTTTAAGGTAATTGACCATGATTTATGTGGATTTATTATTTTTTGCAATTATTTCTTAAGCCCTTTGTTTAATTTGTCTATTGACTGAACAGTTGTTTATGGTAAATTATACTTGCATGAAAGCACTAGGTAATACCCCCAGGGCTACTCCTTATTAGTATTTGTGGTGATAAAAATTATTTTGGAATCAAACTTCTATTTTACAGTCTAAGTGCTCACATAAGCATTTAGGTAAGGCTTGCTTAATTTGACAGTGGCTTCAATGCTAATTTAAGTCATCTACAGAAGCCTTGCCTATAAAGACATTCTCATTTTGCACTTGAATGCCTCTTTTGAAAGTGGTAATTTGCTTACATCCTCAATTTCAGCATCATAGTTTTTTATTTATCTTATGTTTTATGCATATTTTGACTAAATTTAAACCAAAATATTCAATTTCTCAGAGTTACTATTAATTATGATCTCTGACATATTCATTATCTCTTTAATCCAGTCACGAGAGAAGTTTGTCTCTTTGAAGAAGAATACACCGGAAGATGTTGTTGCTGAATTAGAAGAGGTTTGCTGTATCAATTTTATTTATGATTAGTAGCTTCTAAAAAATTCTAGTTGTATCTGAGGTTTCCCTTGACTTTCATGTACTGTGTGTGTCATGATTTCATATTATGGTGAAAAACTAATTTTGTGACTTCAGAAGAGAACTTTAAAAGGATATTACTAAAATATTATCATGTGAAACTTACAATAACCAATCTGTCTTAGGTACTGCCCTGTCATCCAGAGTATTTCATAACTCATGGACTCTAAATGAGTCAATGTTGAGAGTATGGCTGTTATGTTAATAGCATTATACCCTGAGATTAGCATCCTTTCTGGATTTAAAGGAACTCCAAAAGTCTGATAGAAAGCTTGAACTAGTTAGTACCAAACCCAAAATAACTAAGGTGTATGTTAAGAAAGAAAAAGAGTGGCATTGTAGGGGATCACAACGAAATGAAAGAGAATGAGAAGGATTTTTCCATGTAACTAATTGCTGAGTTGGCAGGTGGAAAAAACAGGTGATTCGGTTGTATTTTTTTTTTATCAGCAAATCCGGTTGTATGGGGTATAAGGCTAGGAAGTGATAATTGAGAGGGTAGGCTGGAATTAGCTGGGACTTTGGGAGAGACTAGGCACTCTAACTTCCTAGAACTTTTTTCCTTTTTAGTTGTATTTTCTTCCCCACTATTTTTCACACAATCAGGTCCTGTATCACCTTTGAACAGGTCTTATATCACCTTTGAACAGGTCTTATATCATCAACAAACACAATTAACTTTCAGCATTACTCTGTTATAATTTTGGCACCTATAATCCAATTGAGTGACTATTCATTATCACAAGCCATTATTCTTAATCCAGTCACGGGAGAAGTTTGTCTATTACAAGCACCTATAAAATTAAAAGGAAATAGTTTCTATTACTATTTAATATTTATAAATGATGTGACATATATCTAGACATGTTACATCACAAACCATGGTCCATGCCAAGACACTAACAAGGATTATTATATTTTTAAAAAAAATTCTTAGGAAAACCAACAGTTTTTTTTTGGAGGACTAAATAGTCAAATTTACAATGATTAAAAACATAGTTAAGTCTTTTGTTTTTTACTTTTTGGCATATTTTTTTATGACTGTCCGAGTCATATTATTTAATTAATTATCTCATACTCTGATCCATGGCAGGATCTACAAAATTCAAAATCAGCATTTGAGAAAAGTCGCTTCAATCTAGTATGTCTTCTACAATTATGAATCTTTTTTGCTGACATCTCCAGTGTTTTTTTTATATTATGAACCTGGCTATTGGGTTTTAAGGAGTGCAGGTAAACTCTCTCATGAATATTGAAGTGAAAAAGAAGTACGAGTTCTTGGAGTCCATTAGTGCAATAATGGATGCTCATTTGAGATATTTTAAACTGGTCCGTAAATTGGTGGCAATTCTTCATAAGTGAATGTTCAACTCTTTTTGTTTTATGCTTTTAATTATTACTGTGTACTAAACAAGTTATCTTTTGCTTTAGGGTTATGACTTACTAAGCCAAATGGAGCCCTATATTCACCAGGTATAAAGTGTACTCTTTTGTTTCATACAAGCAAATATATTGAAGATAAAATTATGAACCTACTTGATAAAACAGTTGGAAAAGGATCATAATTGACATGCTTCATTCTTTTTTAGTAGCCAAAACTGACTTTATCAAATTGAAGCTAGAGTATTTAATTTGCTAATTTCAAACAATAATATTTAGCACTTGATTGGCATAGATGAAATACCCTTTACTAGTGTGTGAAACTTAATGTCACTTTCTCTCCGTTCACTATTGAGTGTCATAATTTTCCTCGTATAATACAGTCTCCTTATTTTTAATTTTGTTGGCCTTGGAAGAATTGACTTAGCATAAGGATGACACTACTTTGTGACAAAATGTAAATAAGAACAATGGGAGTTATGAACTCATGAACTTTCAATCACTTGTACAAAAAATTGTTTCTCCCATGTTGAGAAATCGGCAAGTGTACCGTTCGTTCAAGTAATAAAATGATAAGTGAATTATCATCCCACAGAGATTGTTGCACCAATTATATTGTAACTTAAATCTATAAGTTGGATGAATAAATATTTGTAAAAGAATGAGTTGGATGTTTGATTGGACAAAATTAAAGGCAAGAGTAAAACATAAATATAAGCTATGAGCGAACAAAGTAAGTTGAAACAAGATAAAGAAAGCATAGCCAGGGCAACCACACTCGATGATTCCTCCCAATGAATTCGTATCGCTCACTATATTCGATTATCTAAGTTACTTAGCGTTGTGTTCATCGCATATCAGCTACTTACCAATTCCTTAGTGACACAGCTCTTTAACCCACCTAAAAGCCCTAATCCCTTAATCACTTTCCTAGGGTTAAGCATTGAGCAACACAAGAATAAGCTACAAGCATACATTCCTATTCCTAGGTAATGTAAAGCAAGTCACTACACTTTAATTCCAAGACTAGGACCCCAATATTTTTATTGTGAACCCTAGCTCTTAACTCTTCACTAGATTGATCAAGTCTAAGGAAAAGATACAACATTCAAGCAAAGTGCAGTAAAATAGCTTTGGATAAATGAATAATAGCATTCAATACATTCCAATGGAAGTTACATCAAGTGCTTGGCCCTAGCTACAAATGGAACTAGCCAAACCTAATCATGGCTGTCCTTGGTACATAAAAAAGAAGCATGCCCAACTGATATACAAGCAAGGAGAAGGTAGAGAAGAGGGAAAGAACCCACTTGCACTCACCCCCAAGCCCTTGCTAAGCTCCCAAGCTCTCTCTATCCTTTCTTCAGTGAAATTTCGTCCAAAAGTCCCCAACTCAGAAGTGGGTTATGCTATTTATACTTGGGGAAGTGAAACCCCAAGTTTACCCTTTGACAGCTTTTAATTTCTGCAGAATCGAAGTCCCGCGCGGATTGCACGGAGAATGGCGCTGGTCGCGCGAAGTTTTTAAGTGTGGCGCGGATGGCGCGGGCATTGGCGTGGATCGCGCCAGCTTCCAAAGGTTGCTGTCATTCACTTCCCACGCGATTCGCACGGTCTTCACGCTGACCGCACCAGGATCCAGAAAAGATCCACTTTCCAGGGCAGTTGTGGCGCGGCTGGCGCTGCACGTGGCGCTAATCGTGCCAGAAACCAGAGAAGTTGCATTTTCCAGAGCTTGATCCACGCGGACAGCGCGGCAACTGACGCGGATCGCGCCAGATCTTTTCTTCTTTCTCTGCATTTCTTTTGGCTCTTTTCACCTGCTAATCACTCAAAATTGACTAAAAGCATCATTGAGGCAAATTTGTCAACATTTATATCTATTAGAAGCTTCTATCATTAATTCTAATGCATTTTGTGATCTAATTAAGCTTGGAAATGTCTTATGTTAGGCGCATATCATCCCACATTAAAAAGTTGCTCAATCTCTTGAAAAGGAAAAAAATGAAAATATCTTGTAAGACAAGTTTTAAGGTCCACATGTGCTTAACCTTTCTCTTAGATATCTCTTGCACTATCTTTACTAGGACTGTATAGCCCTACCATTTTCTTGCTTGTTCTACGCTGTTGGTTCTTCTATGTGATTTGGGGCATGCTATGTATGAACAATTTTATACATTGTGACACTACAAAATGTTTTCTTTGACAGTTTTATTTTATAATGATCAACTTTGAAGTAATCTCTTTAATATTTGATTATGGTGGCTATCAATGACTCATACCTAGATTGTTGCATGAAAATTATTACCTGATTTTACTTTTGTGTATTTTCCTGAAATTAGGTGCTAACATATGCACAGCAATCAAAAGAACTTGCTAATATTGAGCAAGATAAGCTTGCAAAACGGATTCAAGAATACAGAACACAGGCAGAGCTGGAGAATATACGAGCTTCTAGCAATTATATAGAAACCGTTCCAGGTTCTGATGGCACCCATGTTGTAGGTTTGAACTCTTACAGAAGTTTTGAAGCAGGGGTGCCACCTGCAACAACCAAAGGGGAGGCAAGTAATTGGCCTTTTCTGGTTAATATGTGAAAGTTCTCCTGTGCTGACTTTATGTTAAATACATTGGTTTTTATTTTTATTTTCCTTTTTTCTTTATTTTGTGTCTTCTAATTTTAATTTTTATCCTTGCTTACAGGTTCAAACAGTTAAACAGGGTTATCTGTTAAAACGATCATCAAGCTCACGTGGAGATTGGAAACGGAGGTTCTTTGTACTTGATAACCAAGGGAATTTATATTATTACAGAGTGAAGGGCGTCAAACCCATGGTAGTTATTTTTGTCTTTATTTGTTTTGACCTATCAAGCAATCTGCTAATGTTTACTTCCAAATCTGTCCCCAGGGCTCTCAGTCATATAATTATTCTCGCTCGTCTGAACAAAATAGTGGCATGTTTGGTAGATTCCGTACAAGACACAATAGGGCCACATCTCTAAATGAGGATATTTTAGGTTCTTGTACAGTTGATCTGTGCACATCCACTATAAAGATGGATGCAGATGATACAGATTTACGTCTTTGCTTCCGAATAATTTCTCCCTCAAAATCATACACACTACAGGTGACTGATTGACTTATTTCATATATTTTAATGATTCATAAAACAAGCCACTGTATTGTGTCCACCTATCTTGGTGATTACCGTACATAATTTCTTATCTTGTACTGATCTCTCATTTGTGTGATACAATTTTTCTATTTCAGGAGAAAATAGACATTTTGTTGGTTAAAGTTGTAGTTTTGAATCTTTTAGATTGAGCTTCTTTGTTAGATCTTGTATCAAATTCTGTGTGCTGGCTTGGTCTAGTTCTGGATTGTTTTTTTTTAAGCTGATTTTCCAAATTGGTTTCATCAGGCTGAAAATGAAGCTGATAGGATGGACTGGGTAAACAAAATTACTGGAGCTATCACGTCGCTTTTTAATTCTCAGTTTCTTCAACAGGTTATCTGTTCAAACTTTTTGAAGCATAGCATCCTGCCAAGATGTCCATATAAGATGTTATAGCAACACTAATTCATTTATAATTGCTGCAGCCTCAATTTGGTAGAGTGCATTCACAGAATAAAAACTCAGCAACTGGTGCTTCTTTGGCAAGTCAATCAGATGATAGTCAGAAATCATTGAGAGATGGCATATATTCCAAGGAAGTGGTTAGTGTCTCTAAGATTTTAAGGGGAATTCCCGGGAATGATAAATGTGCTGAGTGCAGTGCTCCTGAACCAGACTGGGCATCTCTAAACCTTGGCATATTGCTGTGTATTGAATGCTCTGGCGTGCATCGAAATCTTGGTGTTCATGTCTCAAAGGTGCATTCTTTCAGATATAGATGCAAACCATTTATTTATGTGATTATGTCTATCCCTATTGTTGCAAATAATAATACTAAATGTACTTAGGAAATAGCATGTTCATGTATCTCCTGTTAAAATGCATTTATTGTTCATGGGCATTATATTAGCGTCTAGAAAGTTGCACTGGATTAACATTAGCTTAGGAAATAATCTCCACTATGCCTCTATTAAGAGCCTAGTTTATACAGATGCCTTGCATAACCAATCTACTACATTCTACTGACTGAGAAAGCATTCCAATTCACTAAATTCTCTGTAAAATATTATGTTCTATCTTTCTCTAAATTTTAACGTGGCATTAGAGTGTACCATCTTCTGTGACTTGTCCCAATTCCACTGTCATGCTCCTAAAAATATGGAATTAATTTGTTTTCAATAGCATTCTTCTCTTTTCCAAGCAGTCATCTACATATTTTCATTCCGGCAAGTTCAAATCTTCTCTTTCATTATCTTCAACACAGCTCTGCTCGAATCATCTCCATCTGTGGCCTTCTTTTGGATAGAAACAGTGTTTCCACCTTGGTTTCCTTTTCCCAACATTTTTTCCTCTCACACAATGCATTCAATCACTTTTCTGGCCTCTGCTGCTACTGGAAAAATTTTCTAGCGATTTTTCCAGCAAAACTACTGCAATCAGAATCTGCATCAGTTGATCTATGAGCTGGTGAAGTACTGCAGTTTCAGCTCCATCTGACATCCCATGTGCCTATGCATGCAATTACAGTCCAGTACTTTTACTCCACATGCCTCCCCTTCTAGCTGTGCGTTTCTGGCAACCCATTTGCACCATTTTGGTTAGAGCTCTCAGACACACTCTTTTGAACACATTATCTCTTACTGGTTGAAATTTATTGAAAATGACACAATTTTGTGGGTCCCATATCATATTTAATGATCCTCTCTCCTAATTTTGTAGTTTCCAATAAATTTTAATAAATTAAAAAGAGTGTTGTGCCTTGGTGTCTTGTTGGTCATGGATTCGAATCCGGAAATAGCCTCTTTGCATATGTAAAGGTAAGGCTGTGTACAATATTACTCCCTTTTACCTTCGCATAGCGAGGAGCCTCTGGACAATGGGGTATGTAGTTTTATTTTTTATGTCTTGCATAAAATATGTACCACATTCAACTGAATAAGAAAGCATTTCCCATTCTCAAAATTCTCTCTAAGATATTCTTTTCTACCTTTCTCTAAATCTCCCCTTTTAAATTCAACTTCTATGTGGATATAAGAGCATTTTGTAACTTTATTGAAATTTGTCTCGAAGTTTATCTTTAATGTTGAAGGATCCATAGTTTGAGATGGTGAAGATTTTAATTCTTTATCTTGCTCTAGGATAGTTATATTGCGCTAAATTGCTTGCATATTTTTGCAACTCTTTCTTTCTTGCTAAGGGTTTTCATTTTAAGAATTCATTAGCTTTGACTTTTGAGAAATAATTCACACTTTTTTTGTCTTTATAATTGATCTGAGTCAATTTTCTTAAATAATGTGATTTCTGATTTGGTATTAAAAATTGATTATCATTTTCTAAAGGTAATTATATTTTATCTGTGAATTGCAGGTGAGATCTATAACATTAGATGTTAGGGTTTGGGAAAATACCGTTCTAGAGTTATTTGATAACTTAGGTAATGCTTATTGTAATTCTGTCTGGGAGGGCTTGCTTCTACTTGATCCTGAAAGGTAAATTATGGCTTTCCTTAGCAATGCACATTGTGTCCTATCAATGTATCATGTTGAGTGACTGAGTAGTTAAGCACGTTATCCTTCAATTTGGGAATAATTATCTGCAGGGTAGGTGAATCAAATGTGCCTATTAAACCTTGCTCTACAGATGCCTTCCAACACAAGGAGAAGTACATCCAAGCAAAGGTAAGCAGTTTCTGTTCAATTTCAATTTTTATTGATGGAACTGGAAGCTTTCATGGTTTACTGCTATAGAGACAGCTTGATATGTTAGACATGTGACAAATTCTTTTCATGAGTAAGATAACACAACTCTTTCATTTTAAATTTATGTCTGTTTAATAATGATATTCTATCCACTTCAGAAATTTTTTAAATGAAATGGCGGAGTGCATCTGGATTTTTGTGTGACCGCAAAATTTCCTTTAAGTTAAAAAAGAATTCTATAGCACAATTGTAAGACCTGCAATGTTATATGGAGCTGAATGTTGGCCAGCACATAGGTAACATGAGCATAAAATAGGGGTAGTAGAAATGAGGATGTTAAGGCGGATGTGTGGTTATACGAAAATGAATAAGATAAGAAATGAAGAATCAAGGTTGTTAAAATCGAGATTTTACCTAGGATCGGGAGGTGGACGGAAGATTGTAACTCGAGGATTGTAACTCGAATCGTAAGATCCTATGTCAATACCTAAAATTCCTATAATGCATAAAAAACTCAATAAATAAAGAAACAAACCTAAATTCATATATAAATTCATAAGTCATACCATAATATAAATTCATAAGTACATAATACAACTCAATAAATCAACTTCATTTAAAAATAAAGTGGCCTTAAAATAAATCAACTTCATTTAAAAATGTAAAATCAAATTTTTATTTGATTTAAATTTAAAGATTTTAGTTATGTTATAAAAAATGATATCCTAAAATAATAAAATTTGATAGAACTCAAAATAAAATAAAATATAGTTTGAATTTGAAGATAATAACAATTCATAATTATTATTTTCGTAATTATGATATATGATAAATATTTTATTTTATACAATTACAATTTATAATAATATTTTAAATATATAAATTATATTTAAAATTTATAATAAATAATTTAAATTGTAATATATCATTATTTTTAGTTATTGATAATATAAGAGAAGATATGGTTATGTTTAAAATTTATCCATAATATTTTAAAATTAAATTAATGACAAATGACAATCATCATTGTTATATTAATAAAAATATATTTTTATATCTTTAACATGTAATATATATATATATATATATATATATATATATATATTTGATGGAATGATTGATAGAACAAAGATGAAACCCTTTCATTTAACACAACAGTGTCGCTGCTAGACGAATAATGGTTATGAGGAGGAAGAAGATAGAGCAGTGCTTCACCTTCTTCTTCTGCTGTTGATTTCATGGCCACCTCACAGTCCCAGCATCGCTGCGTTATAATGCCTCCAGCAGGGGAGCTAGCGGCACAGCAAGGAAGGTTGCGGCGCAGCAGGGGAGGTCGCGGCGCAGCAGTGGAGCTCGCAACGCAGCAAGGAAGCTCGGATCGTTCGGGATCGTAGATCCCACAATCCCATGATCCAACTCGCGATCCCACTCTGATTTTGCTCGCGAACGATCTCACCTCCGATCCAGATCATAACACTGCGAGTATCGTAAAATCGTACGATTTTACGATCTGGATGACGATTTTGCTAAGAATGTGAAGAATATTCGACGGAATGTAGCATTAGTACCGGTGAATGAAAAGATGAGGGAACATAGATTGAGATGGTTTTGGCAAGTAATGAGACGGTCCTGGATGCTCCCGTAAGAACAAGAGTTTGGTACCAAGAGCTTGACACGAAGAGAGGTAGAGGTAGACCGAAACTTACATGGGGAAAGGTAATTAAAGAAGACTTAATGGAGTGAAATATAAATTGGTGGACGGTGTGTCGTAGGACTGAGTGGAGAAAAATTATAAGTTTGGTGGAGGGTAAGACTCGTTATTCTCTCTATGTTTCAGACGGTCCCTTTTTAGTTTATTTCCCTCTTCTTTACCCCCCTCCTTCTTTCATCCTTCTTTTCTTTTATCCTATTTTTTTTCTTTTGTCGTATTTTCCCTTTTTTCTTCCCCTCCCCGTTCCTCTTTTTCTTTTTTTCCAACTTCCTCGTATCTATCATTGGATTTATCTACCACCGACCCCAATTAACTTGGGTTAAAGATGCTGTTGATATTTTATTGACGAGTTCAATGAGGTATTTGTTCATATTCTAAAGCACCAGCATTCTGGATTAAGTTGGAAATGTTTTTGAATTATCCAAAGTCTTTAGGATTATGAAGGTTTTAGTTATAAACTAAGAATTTAGGAACTTATGTAGTTTGGACTTCAATTGGATTTGAAGAATGGTTTTGTGGATTTTACTTCACCTTTCTGGTCATAATAATTACTTGTTTTCATTGCTAATAGAATTTGAAATAGGATAGTTGATGCTTACTTCTATGGATATTATGTAACCAGATCACTGCAGTTTGTGAATAAATGAATTAGGTTGGTAATCTTTTATAATTGGATTTCCATATTTGGATTCTCTTATTTTTGTTGCTCTCTGTCTTTCTCTACATATTGTTTCTGCCAGTCCTATGTCAGTTTTACATTTTGACATTTAATGTTATATATTGCTGTATTATGATATATCTGTTAGGAAGCCTCTGCTTTCTTCATATCTTTTACTGTGATCTAAATATTGTTGTAACTCTTGTTTTCCTTAATCAGTATGTAGAGAAATCACTGATCATCCGAGAAGAGGATATACCTGGGAATCCTTCAGTTTCCATAAGAATCTGGCAAGCAGTTCAGGCTGTAAATGTACGAGAAGTGTATCGCCTTATTGTCACATCCACATCAAATCTGATAAACACAAAATATTATGACGAGTCTCACCATGCTGCTGATGCCAAAGGGCATCAGCATGATCCTGAAGCCTGTCTGAGAGTTGAAGAGACTACTGAGACAGAGAGGTGTTTCCGTGGATGGTCATTATTACATCTGGCATGTCATTCTGGCAGTGCTCTGATGGTTGAGTTGTTGCTCCAATTTGGTGCTGATGTAAACATGTGTGACTATCATGAAAGAACTCCCTTGCACCATTGCATTACAAGTGGGAAAAATCAATTGGCAAAGTTTCTATTAAGAAGGTAATACTTTTATTTTAAGCCGTTTGCATGAAGCTTGCACACAGTCATCTCTAACACAAACTTCCAATGAAAGCATAAACTAACATGCCATTTTACCAGGGGTGCAAGGCCGTCAGTTAAAGATGCTGGAGGACTCACTGTACTTGAAAGAGCAATGGAGAGGGGAGCAATAACTGACGAAGAGCTATTTATCTTGCTTGCTGAATGCCAGTGAAGATGGATCTGGTATATATATTAAGAATGTTGAAGATAGGCTGTTGTTCATTAAGAAAAGAAAGTTCAATTTCTTAATTTTGAATGCCTAATTCATCGAAAGGAATTTCGTTAACTTTTTAATTCATCTGGATCCATATTTGTTGCAGTTACTATAGAAAACATTTAACATGTATCTCTTAATGAAAATTTTAAAATATATTCATCAAGTTAATTCCACAAAAAAACCTCGTTTTAGCCGATTCATTGTTCTTTCAAGTTTGACTCACTTTTTATTTAGAAAAACGTTGTAAGTGTTTTTTAATTACACAATTTTAATTTAACTATCATTCAATTTGAAATTTATGAAGAAAAAAACAAAATGAAGCAAAATTCAATTTGAAATTTAAAAATATCGATCATTATGTACTGTAATTTATTTTAAAAATTGAAGAATGGACAGATTGTGTAAATGTAAGAATGTACATACTGAAACTGAATGTTCGAAAACTATGTTATATATGATGCATTTCACGCTTAATATTGCCTATTATGATTTTTCTCATGTAACTATAATAAATGAGAGAGTTGTTCTTTTTTCTTTCTGAATTGAGAGTTGTTCTAGTTTTGTAGTTAGGTAACAATACGAATAAAATATATTAGTGAATAGTAAAAAGATTTGTTTAAAACAATAAAATTAAGCACGTGTTAGCAATAAATGTTTTTATTTTTATTTTATTTTTTTACTCTTCCAAAAATAAAAATAAAAATGATAAGCCAGTTCAAAAAACAACAATTGAATGATTATTCTTTTAGTTTAATAAGGTGTATGTTTGGCATCCTAGCTTAAATTTAGAAAAAAGTTTTTCTTTGAAAAAATAAGCTATTTTGATGAAACTAAATTTGCAGCCTATGATTACTCTCTAACAGCTTGTTTTTTCTTTGAGCTATTTTTATATTATTTTATTATGTAAAAGTTTATTTTTTTGGTTGCATCAAAACAAAATAAATTAATTATGCAAATTTATTTAAATAAAAATTTATTATAATTTAATTATTAGAAGTATGGTGGTGTGTCTGAAATAAGATAATTATAAAATAATTAGTTATACATATAATTAATTATTAAAATAATTAAATTTTTACAACTGTTTTATCTGAGACACGCACCACCATACTTTTAATAGTTTTATTGTTAAATTTGGTAAAAAATATTCACTTTACATCGTTAAATAATACTATACTTTTTTTGGGTACAAAATAATACTATCATATTTTAATAGTTTTAAAACAAAGCTTGTACAATTTTATTCATTATAGTTGTTATTATTAAAATAAAAAGATAATAAAATTTATTCTTGTTATTTATTTTCAGTCAAACAAATACAAAATATTTGTTCTTTTTCATTTTATCTCCTACCAAATAATTTAAGATTTATTTTTTGTCACTTTTATTTATTTATTTATTTATTTTTCTCTCAACTACTCCATACCTTATCTTAAATACACTAAAGATTTGATACTCCATATATTTATCTGATGGTGAAAGCAGAAATGAATTGTAATCATGATTTTGAATTTGATTTGATTGCAATTGAATTATATAAGTTTTGTTTTGTAAAGAAGAAAGAAGGAAAGAACCGGAGATGAAGAGGAAGATAAGAGAAACAAGGAAGTCTTTGTTCTTGATGAGTCACAAATCCAATCCGATGATTCACTCAAAAAAAGATAAATAATCCAATCCAATGGTTGATGGTGGCAGAAGAGAAATTAAAGAAATAGGAAGATGAGGATTCTTATATAAACTCTCTTATAAACACCAAGAAGATCTAAGATAGTTTGACTTCTTAAATATATTCGATTTCTTATCTTATAGGAAGGAAAAGAACTTTCTTAAAAACAAAATCAGTTTGAACTTGCATTTTTTCTAGTATCATGAAACGTGTTTCGTTTATCAATTATTAGTTGAAGTGTATTTTTCTACCTATGAAGATTGTATGGTATCAATAAGGGGATAAATGTGAATATGTGATTGTTGGTAAGCAAAGCACAAATGAGTATTATATCCATATTCGTTTACAAGCAATGCACAAATCCCAGCGCCACAGTACTATTAACATATTCCATTTACAGTACTATTTGATAAAACAGTTAGTTGGTAAAGGATGGCAATTGATTTCATTCTTTTTTAAATAGCCTATTTAGTCTCGAAATTATGTATTCACTGAAAATTTAGTTCCTGTATTTTTTAAATAATCAATTTATTTCATGAATATGAATATGTAAGTATTGTGACAAATTAATCCATTTATTAAATATGACTAGTTCACTTGTTAAGTATGTGTAAAAAATAATTATCGGTGCAATGTTTTGGGTTAAGTTATCGGTGAAAAAAAAAATTCACGGCTGTTTTTTTGGTTTATGTAGGTAACAACTATTTTGAGTAGAAAATTTCAAGAAACTTATTCATTCAGCAAAGTTATTATCCGACGGTTCTTCATCCTTCTTCCGATTCGATTCACCTTCATCTTTCTTCTTCAATTCTCTATCCTTCTTGTTTTTCTTTAGTTTTTGTTAACGGAGGTAGTATGACAAACCAAACTCGAATGAAACGGGTTGGAAAAAAAAAAAAAAAACTTTTACAAGTAACTGTTAAAACGATCCCTGACATTTGACATACAATGTCAAAATAGTCGCCAAAAAATATAACTGACCAAAGGTCCACAACGTGATATAATAAACATGCATTCTAAAAAACTGGATAATATTGAGCAAGATAAGCTTGCTAAGCGGATTCAGGAATACAGATCACAGCCAGAGTTGAAGAATATACGTGCTGCTTCTTGCAATTATAATAAAACATGCCAGGTTCTGATGGCACACATGTTGTAGGTTTGAAATTTTACGGAAGTTTTGAAGCAGAGATGCAATCAGCAACCAAAAAGGGGGGGGGGCGAGAAATTGGCCTATAATATGTGAAACTTTTCCTTTTTATAACTTTATGTAATTGTTAAATACATTTTTTTCCCTTTATTTTGACAGAGCCATACTTCATTCTTTATTTGTTTAAGAATGATATGATAGTTTTGGGAGGTTCCTTCAACAGATCATTCAGAAGAAGCTTGAAAGTTGCCTAGCCACTTTCATTTCTCCATCATGCATAAAAAACTTGGGTCCAGGTGGACTTGCAAGACATCTTTCAAAGATTCACCTTTCACAACAACATCTGCTCCGTGGTATTAGGATTTGATCCTAATTGCCTTCCAAACAAGTTCCTCTCGAGTTCTCGGAGGTTGCTTATGAGAAAGCCTTCAACAAAATGGAGGATGCAACCAGTGCAGGTCTAAGTTGATTCTTCTGGCTTGTTTCAACACATCCTCTTGTGAAAGCTAAAATCTAGAAGAAATAAAAGATAACTTTAAAACCAATGAAGAAAAATTAGCTGGCTAGTTTCTGGTTTGAAAGGATAATTAAGCTAGTTTACCTGCATGAAGCAATATGTGAAGCCTTGAGACTTTTCCCACCAGTGCCTTTTGAGAACAAGTAAGCTATAAAATCTGATAGTGATATACTTCCAAGTGGTGATCGTATTATTTGTCCAAATACGATTTTGTGTATATATATCTCTCTCTATACTCAATGGGGAGAATGGAACAAACATGGGAAAAAGATTGCTTGGAATTTAGGCCTGAAAGATGGATTTCAGAAAAAAGGAGGGAATATATACACTACGTACCTTCTTATAAGTTGATAGCCTTTAATGCAGGGCCAAGGAGTTGTTTGGGTAGAAACATCAGCTTTGTGCAAATGAAAATTGTTGTCATTACTTTGTTGTGGAAGGCCATCCCGTGTCTCCTAGTGTTTCTGTTGTGCTTCACATGAAACATGGCTTTGAGGAAATGGAGGGAGCAGAACTTTCCAGATGATTTATTTCGCTTTGTTAATTGTACGTGTTCACTACTTAGCATGTCACTGCTACATTATTTTTAATAATTGATTGTTTGATTTATTACAAAATTCTGTTTATTGTTTGATTTATTCATTAAAATACAAAGAAACACTAGAATTTACTTTATTTTATTTTCTAAATTATTATCATGAATGTTTATGCTATCTTTATTTGTTATCAAATGAGTCTAATTTGGAATAGAACATGCATAAGTATTGTAAATTCTTTAGTATTATTTTCAATCATAAAAAAAACATTATCTTTATTTACTACTATTTTGCATGGAATTATATTTTCTGAAAATTTGAACGAGAGTATTCTAGATTTTTAATTAGATAAAAAAAGAATAAACCAAACTAAAAGATTTTTCATTTACAGTTTTTCTCGTTTCCTTTTTCAATAAATAAATTAAAAAGGATTTATATTTATACTGATATTAATATACATACAAAAGATAAACAAATTTATTAGAGTTGTTTTTGTACAAAAAAATTAGAGTTTAATTAACAACTTAACATACATTCTATATTTCTGTCGATTAAAAGTTATTATTAGTATAAATTTTAAGAAAATTATTATAAAAACAAATTATGTGTTAATTTCTGAGACTTTATTCAATTTATAATACTTAAATATCATAAAATAAAAAATAAGGAATATATGCAAGGATAATATAAAAATATTTACATTCAATTACAAATGTCATATACTTAATAGTTAGTACATGCCAATTACTGTAAAAGTGTCTAGTGTAAAGTGTAAACCTTAAAACAAATAATTCTTTCTAAAGAAAGAGAAAATGTCATAAAAAGCCAATTACCTCTGTTCTGTTTTGAAAATCTAGTTCATTCAAAGCAGAATTTGGGTGTTGGATCGGAACCATGACAATTCTGGGTACGAAGCCAAGCCAAGATTCTCTCTTTTCTTCTTTCTATGCTAATTGCCTTTTCGACAGATCGGGCTTCGCTTTCTCTTTCGAAATTTAACAAACAACCCTGTATTTTGTGAAACCCTAATTTCACCCCAATTGCGTTTCTGTACTGACTCTGGCTAAATTTGCTTGTTGTTTTTATCTCAACTGTTAAATATCGTAACCTTCCTTTTTGTGTGTGCAGATAATTCAACTTTTAAGTGTTGTTTCTGCTTTGAGTGTAAATTAGAAGTTTTCACTTATTATTCACAGGAATGAATGCTTGTGTTCAGGGAAGTAAACGCCAATTACCACCATGGACGATGCAGAAGGTTGGTGCCTCTGCCACTGCCACCCATGTGAGTGACTCTGTTGAAACTAATTGCTCTACCAAAAAAGGAGACACCATTAAAGCTAATGCAACCAAGAAAGATACTCACAGGAGTGAACCTTCAAACTTAAGAGCCAAGTGTGAAGTTAAGGGAAGAAAAAAATTAGACCAACAAGATGGAAAGGTTACTCAAAAGAAGAGAAAAGGTGATAAGTCTAAGGATAGAGATCAGAGATCTTCTATAAAGAAAAGAAAAAAATTAGAGGATCCTAGCCATGGTTGTTATGATGTTAATCCAGTTAGCGATGATGCCATGGACCTGACAGTTGAAGATTTGATGGCCATAGCAGAACAGGTAATTTTCTGCTTTTTACTTTGCTTGAGTAATGTTATACCATTTCTCTCTGTATCAACATAATTATCATATAATTCAGTCATTATAAAAATATAGCCTGCCAAGACATTTTATATTTACCCTACCTCTGCTTTAAGATTTGAACTTTTGTCATGTGCATGCAGTATGTCAAAGATTATGAGAACAAGGATCGAAAAGAAAGATCAAGTAGACAGCGTGAATCAAAATGGCAATTTCAAGATACAAATGAAACGGGAACTACTCTTGATTCCTCTTCTGAGAACAAATTTTCATCCGGATCTGGAAGGGAAGGTTTATCTAATTCTACTTCAACAACTGGTGAATTCATTTCTACAAGCCCCTCTCAAACAGGTGATCCTGCTCAAGACATGCTGGACCTGTTCTTGGGCCCCTTGCTGAGGAAAACTCTTGAGAAGGAGAAGATCAAATCTATTGTGGAAAATGTCGAGATTAACCATAAGTTCGCTAGGCAAAGTCAAGATAAACTTGCTGGAGAAGAAATGGTCCCCTTGATGAAAAAAAGAAACACCTTGAAAGACAAGGTGGCAATGTTTCTTGACCAAGATATGTAGATTCATCAATACAAGCATGGGTGTCATGGCAAAGCAATGAGCTAGAGTTCTTGCATGACCTATAGTAGTAGTTTCACATATAAATCATTTAAAAAAAATTGCAGTCTCATCCTAGTTGGGCAAAGTCCTATGTGATATTGTTAGTGTATATAGTTATAGATTTAATTCTTATACAATGAAATTGAGTTTCAATCACCCATTGCCAGGGGCGGAATTAAAATACTCATCTTTACACTGCAATTCGGGATGTTTCATCGACGTATCATAAAGAAAAAGGTGATTAGTGGCTACTATTGTGAATATTCCTTGCTAAATTATGATAATATCATATATTGAAGACAAGCCAACAAGCAAAGTATCTGAGCTCTTGTATCCTCCATGAACTTTAGAGAATTTAACTTTTATATTGATTGATAGATGACGGTAGGATAATTATAATAATCAAAATAATTACAGAATATGGACGTTTATATAGGTTTTGTTGTTTTCCAAGTAGGCCTAATTTTTTTTAATAAAAAAAAAAAAAATTGGACATGCCTTTAAAGCTTGGAGCATTTTCTTTAAATTAAGTTCATTGGATTGGTCAGAGAACGGAGGAGGATGTGTAATGGTAGTTGTTGAATGTATTTGTTCTTTCTTTGGTACCTTTTGGCCGCAGAAAACCTTTGTCCATATACTTGCTTTTGGACTTGACTGATTTCATAGCCTTTGTATATGGTTTTCGGCACTTGTTTCTTTGCAAAGATTCCTTTAACAAGTGTGGAGAGTGACTGATTAACTAACCTTTTTGTTTTGATTTATTTATTTATTTTAAGCATGTTCTTTCTAGCTTTCTGAAAGAATATCGTGTTCTCCTTTTTCTTCTTGTCGGATACTTCTCTTCGTATCTGCCACCTCTGTCTTAAGGGAGCACGATCAATCAAACCTTTTTTTTTTATTTCTTTTTCTGCTGCCAGAAATTCCTTTCTCATCTTTGGTATAAGGGAACGATTCCTAGTGATCTACGTATGTCTTTAGTTCTTCAATTAGCTTCACCATTTTGAATAACCTTTGCTTTCAATCGAGGAACCTTGTGACATATATGATCGTCATTAATTGGTAGAACGTATATCCTTTTCTTGTTTAAGAGTTTTTTTTTTTTTAAATGAAGTTAAAATCATAATAATAGCGAAAAGGAAATGAAGAAACCCGAATGAGGAAAGAAAAACACTTTTTTTGTTCGGGTGCTTCTAACTGGCTGTATCATAAACCACCACCTTTTTTATCTGGCTCTGTTCTCTTTTTCTTACATATATTGGATCTAAACAGAAGAACTTTTATTTATAGAAAAAAGAATATTGGAACTGCCTCTTTTCTCTATTAATACAAAGGCAAAATAATAATATTAGTCCCTACATTTGAATGATGGTTGATGCTTTATCCAGATGTGCGCATGTATCTTAAAGTAGAAATCTTGATAGTCCAATTTTGTGTCCTATTTTCTTGACATCTTCTTGAATTTGGTGTCTGTATTCTCCAAACGTGAACTTCCTATATACAGAAGGTCCTTTGCAGCCGTTTATGACAGTACTGTAAGAAGGACATAGGAAATATGCTATGGAGTATCTTTCCATTTTGTTATTTGCCACAACCTTGTGCTCCACGCTTTTGTACTCATCATTACTCCAAGCCTGTATTTAATTGGGTTTTTTCCCCCCCAAAGGAAACACCTTGTTAGTTAATGAACCATCGACATATATATGTAACCGACAATTTAATAATTCTTCATATAACCAAAGGTTTTATTTGTAGAAAATTGATGTGTTCATGCATGCATCTTTGGTAGTAGGCTTGTGTCAATAATGGATGCTGCAATAGCCATTCTACCCATCACTCTACTATTGATTTTATTATAGCAGTTACTGAGACTAGGTTTAAGACTTAAGAGGAACAGAACAAGGGATTAGGGAGCTGTTTTGTTTAGTTTTCTTTCAATTTTCATTTGTAGCTTTCGAAAGAGCCGCAGTTTTAGTTGAAGGATGATACAAATAAACCATTTTAATTATTCTCTTCTAGGGATGGAATCTTCATTAGTTGACTCATTTGTTTATAATAGAATATATTCCTTTCAAAAAGGTTGGCATGTCATATGTGCCATTATGATTATTAGTTTAAGAAAGAACCCTTGAATTTGGAAACTCTCTTTTGGCCCCACTAGGGTTGTGGTGTAGATGTTAGAAATGAATGATTCATTATAGTTAATGACACCTAATAATTAATTTGCTTCATTATACATACAATGGTACCTAATTTTATTTAGTGGCAGTAAAGTTACATGCCAAAGTAAAAAAAAATTACCTGAAAAAGGTCCCCAATGTTAACAATGAGAGCATCTGGGTTTGGTTTTACAGCGACCCATTTGGAATCTTTTATGAGTTGGAGTCCACCGACGTGGTCTTGATAAAGGATAGTAAGGAAATCGCTGTCAGTGTGAGGAACTAATCCAAAAATTTCATCTTTAGATTTTGGGCAGCATGGATAGTGATTTAATCGCAGAAAGCATGTGCCAGCATCACAGAGTTTTTCAAGTGCATCCTCTGGGTAGCCCAGGTTTTGTGCTAGAATGCTGGCCAACAACCTAGATACTTCTAGCATCGCTGGTGCAAACTCATTTATTGCTTCCCTGCAGAAACAGCAGCAGCAGAAACAAATTAACGTGCAGAACTTGTGGGGATGAAATCATGCAGCATGCGAGAGGGTTCATTCCAGACAAATATTGCTCAGAGTTTGTCGACTCAGCATAAATTTTACAAGCCAACCTGTCTAGATATGGAATAACCCGACAAGTACTTCTTTTTTAAGTATTTCTATTGGTTATTAGTATTCTCCTAGTATTTTGAAAATGTAATTAAGAATTGAGAAATAAAAAAAATAATTAGAAATAAGGATACTTATAACGTACAATCAAATTACACCAACACCTCTAACTAAAAGCATTGACATAACACTTATAAGACTAGTTATATTTACTTAAAAACGATTTATCTAACAAGCGAATTCATGTTTGATTTTCATCGTACATAAAATTTTTTTAGATTAATGAGAATCATGAATTGTGAATAGAATTAGTCTATAATCCAGTAAATTAGAGAACAAATGTAATATGTGAGTAAATTAGAGAAGAAATGTAATATCTGACCTGACAAAAAAAGTTACAACAACACCTCTTATTGTACTTTTCTTTTCCTACAATGACTTCCTTATTGGTTTGCAATAAATTACTCAAAGACTTAAGTTATCCAAAAAATACATTACACTATATAATATTCTATCAGACTTATAGTGTGAATTTTGAAGAAATTATAAGAATATCATTATAATTTATTATTAGGTGTAAATTCTGATTGTTGTGACTAAGAGTGATGTGTTATGTTTGTGTCGACAGAAAAATTTCTCCTTATTCTTAGTATCATTAAATATATATATTTTTTATTAAAAAACGTATTTATGTTTTCTAAATTTCAACTAATTAATAATACTACTAAGAAGTTTACTAAAAAAGTGTATTACCTATATTCCCTTTTTATATTATCATACATTCATAATGCGATAACTAAAAAAAGCAAATTACAATAATATTTCTTATAATTTGAAGAGTTTTACCCATCTTAAAATTACTGGTTAAATTTATTTTTGAATAAATACAGTATTTTATTAGAAAACACACTGAACAGTTATTAGTAAACATTAATTTTATGCTTATATTATTATATTTTTTATAAAAACTTTCTTCTTTTAATTTTTTTAACTAGTAAAGGTACCTTCTAGCATTTGCCAAGTTTAGAAATGTACATGTACGTACCCATCTTCTAATGTTAATAGATATGAAGGCAAGAGGGACAGAGCATGTGTCCAGTGAAAATTTCAATAATATATACAGGGAGAGTAGAGTGTCATCTGTACTAGAAAAGTCTCAGGATAGCCGCCAAGTGTGATTTTTTATCTATAAATAAATAAAAAGAGAAGAAATGAATCACTAGGTTTTACTCTTTTAAGTCATTGTTAGTGCCATGCCTATACATCACATTATGTATATGCGAAGCGGCTAGGATGGGATTCAACCTTAAGATCAAATAATCTAATTAAGGAAGGGATCTAGTGAGCATAATAAACATGCATTTTAAACTGTGAAAACAACACTTTGAAAGAGGGTGGTGGTGAATCTCTCTGTCACCACCCTAAGACACTTTTGTCTTTGTTCTGCAGTCATTAGTCTTTGTCGTTGTTCTGTAATATTCATGCTTTAGGATTGTTATCAACGGTGCACTGTGCATAAAAATAAAAGATAAAAAAGAAAGATTTCCACTAAGTAAGTAAACAATGTCAAATTTAACTGGAATGGAATGTAAGAGCGAGATATATACCTCAAAGAAGTGAATTCACCCCAGGAAGCAGCTTCTGAGATCATGGTGAGAGGAATGTGGAAAGCTTCAGACCATGAGAAGTGTTTTGAACGAGAAGCTGTTGGTGTCCCCCACCTATATGGGTTATTTAGAAGCCCGCAAGTGACCTTCTTCTCAAACGGTACGTCAAACAACTTCACTTGTTCCTCTCTCATTTTTCTTAGCAAGTCATGGCTTATACCATGATTCACCACTTGAAAAAATCCCCATTCTGATGCTGCCTTGCATATTGCTGCAGTGCAAGCCTTCCTTTCTCTTTCATTAGAACTTTTAAGGCCACTAAGGTCTATCAAGGGTAGATCACATGCATCCACTAAAGGATGGTTTTGATCATTAAAACTTTTAGCCTTTTTGGCTTCTTCACCAGAGTTTCTCACAAGTGCCCCATAGTGTTGCATGAGTGGTGGATTTGAATCTATCATTGTATTGTTGCACCAAAGTTGTGTGTGAAAGAGGAGAGGCTGTAAGATGGTGAAGTGGAGATTGAGATTTTAATTGCATTTATTTATATGGTTGAGTTGGAGAATGGAGCCAGAGTGCTCTAGAAAGTCCTGTAATGGACAATCACTGAGAACAAACATGGGTGTCCAGATCATGACAAATGTCAGAAGGACAGCCATTTGGAACTCTACTCACAGGCCAAGTCTTGAAACCGATACTCTAAAATATTGTGAAAAGGAAGTTGGCATATATATAACAACGAAAAAGGATTCAAACCTAATTCCACCTTTTGACTTTGTTCATGACAAAAAATAATACTAATGGTTACAGTCAGCATTAGAATGAAAAACGATAATATACACATACAAACTTTTGGTTTATGTACACTTTTGACTATTAGGAAGGAGTATCGACAGAAAACAAGAGTACCAAAAAGTGCATAAATATATAAGTAGCAACCCCCCCTTGAGTAGTTAGAGTCTTACAATTTATAAATTATTCAATGTTCTGTGAATTCTGTTGACATCTTAATGCTGCTATCGTTTCTAACTTGTCTTCATTACGCGTAGTCGTGCATCTGCCGAAATGGCTGATAACATATAACAATACTTTTGTTACTTGCTCCCCCGGCCTTCCCCTGCTAGCTAATTAATAATCTCCATTAGGTGTTATAATACTATATATTGTATATATGTTTTCCAACTTTGTCTAACAAGAGTTGTAACAGTAAGGTTTCTCATTAGCACACGTTTTGAAACTGGCCAGGACGAGCTGAAAGTCAAGTGATAAATCTAGACCTATTAGAAGTGAGGGCAATTATTTCCACTAATCTAAAATACAATACGAATTTATTTATTTTTTCAAATATTTAGAGGGAGGGATGACGCTCCAGTTTAAGGTTGAGAAAGTCTCTCTACTCAAAATGTACTTACAGATGTATTTACATTTATCTCACTCCAAAGAGATGAGTAAAAGTTTAAAACTACGATAGATGCGAGACTCTGTCTTGCTCCAATCAACCAACACCTTAGAATTAAATATTATACTGATTAATGAATTATTAGAAGTGAGACGAGGAATTACTTTTATATGTTTTTTAATTTAATGTAGATAAAGATTGGATATTAATATGAAAGGATTAGAAATTTATGAGGATGAACGAAATCTAGTTTATTATAGCAGAATTCTGATTAGAGAAATAAAAATGATTCTTAAGAGGATGGATAAAGACTGAAACTATTGGTCCAAATAATATTATTGTTAAAGTTTAGAAGAGTGTTCGAGAAAAGTTTTATTGTCTTACCAAGTTTTTTTGAGATCTAAGAATAGGAGGAAGAACATTTTTTTTTCCCAGCAAAAGTGAATTTTATACAAAAAGCTAATGACACAAGTTGTAGCACAGCCTCATAATTCATAAATTTCCTTGCTGACCGAGTTTGGTGAGTTGATCGTCCAATCCAAAGGTTTCTAGGAAAGTCACTTTAGTTTTTCTTTTAACAACTTATTCATTAAGTTGTCCTAGTTTACTAGTAGTTACCAATATACCCCTCATTATACCTTTGTTGCTTATGTCCATTTTAGTAAAATCACAAAACTCAAAACCCCGTCTTTTACTTCAGCATGGCCGAGCCACTCACACATTTTACTCTTGATCATTTCTTTCTCCCGTTAACAAAGTGGTCTAGAATTACTTGAAGGCTGAAAATGAATTGAGTTAAATCAAGTTCTTGATAAAAATTGACTGGCTTAAAGCTCACAAATTCATTTAGTTTTTTAGTTCGATTCAATTTAGGATTATAATTATTTTACATAATTTAGAAAAGGCTCTAACTTACGTTTTTTTACGTGAAAAATGGAAGGTAAATAAACAAAGTAACTTCTCTGCGGACGTAAAAATTAAACACGTATACGAGTAGAATTGACGAATTACTAAGCATGCTATAACCAAGAAATTATGTAAATAATGATTTGCTTTGACATATCACACAACATATCTATCAACTGTTAAATATGAGCATTACTTAAATTTGAAGTTGATGACAAACTAGCATAAATAGATCTACAATAGTTCCTATGGCATGAGAAAAACACCTGCACTCTGAAATCAATAAGGTGCATTTAGCTCAAACCGTTGTTACATTAATCGCTTTCCTATTTTCTCCTTTTTCTTTTTTCTTTTTGTTTATACAACAGGAGTTCCAAGGTTTCCTTCAAATGAAATAATAAAGCAGGGAGCAATAAGATCAAAGATGGATTAGAAACTCTGGAAAGTCCTGAGATAGTCCCTAGCTCCTCAATGGCATGTAGCACCAACACAGTTGCAGCTAAGAACGCGAACCTCTCTACACTGATGTACTTTGATTTGTGTTGGAAATGTTGATGGAGTCAGCACTTTGCCCGCTTGAATTGGCAATGCATACACTAATCAACTTTTTAGGATATAATTTACAAATACGAGTATATGACCAGATATTCATACTTTTTAGGATAGCCATTTTTTTAATTTTATTTTAAAGTTTGGTGCAAGATGTACTGCCAATGAATAATATGCAAATCAATTTTTAAAACCTAAGAATTACACATCATCAAGAAAGAGGTTCTGGTTATGTAGCTGTGACAGAAACATATAGTGATTTTCGCTTGTTTCGTAGAAAAAAGGGAGTGACAGCTAGCATGCCTTCAAATTCGTAAACCAACTAGGCAAATCAGTCAAATTGAATCATATAGTGATTTGGTTAAATTTCCTTAAGGCTTGCTTTGATTTGCTAAGTGGATGCCAAGAATGATTTTATATCTCTAACAGTTGGAATTTGTCATAGGGTTGGCCTACTTCTCTTTCTTTATTCCCTTCCTTTCATATATTGAACATATTGCTATTTGTTTGTGGACAAAGATTGCAAATTTGCAATTAATCATGTATTTGCACTCACAAAACACATGGAAGCATGAATATGCAACTTCAACAATGAAATACTAGAAATGAGTTGAGTTTACCAAGAGCTTACCTATTTTCTATTAGGCAAAATACTACTTGCAAGATCCTCGTTAATGGAAACTTGCAGTGGCGGCATTTGGCTCATAATGCCAGGCATCTCACTCATACTGCACAAACTTAACTAAGTGAAACTTCATAATGTTTATAGATATCAAAACCAAATATAAAAGAAAATGAATTTGCACGATATTAACAGCAAAGTGAACAAAGCTAATTCAAAATATTCACATACTTATTAAGAATGGTATTAATATTGTGCCTTGTGTGGCAAAAGAGGTCGACATTATCCTGCAACTGTTAAACAAAGAAAATGATCATTATCACATTTTAATGTAATTATATGTTAATGAATAATATGACGAGTGATGACAAGGCATATATAGCAAAAGGAGCGGGGGGTAGAAAGTATAAAACCACTTGCCTACAAACTATGTCATCAGAATATCAGAGACTATAATGCATTAAATTTTTTCCCCCAAATGCAGAGTAAAATGAAGCGAATGAAGAGCCCGCTTAACAATGAACATTGGGAAATCAATGCAATACTAGCACATAATAATCAAAGATGTAAATTTAGAAATTCATTGATGCATGAGAGTAATTCCATTCATTAAGGAGTTTAATTGAAGCAATAAGACAGACAATTAAAACGCTATCTTATATAGCATATCAAACCTTGACTTCAGTAACATGACTGATAACTTTTGAACGCCACATGTGAATGTGATATTTTTCTTCTATTTCTAACAATTTTATTTTTTCCTCAACATGATATGAATTATTCACCCATCAAAAAATTGAGGCAGGTGAAATGCCACATATAGTTACTATTTGTTAAACATGGTAAGATTTTCTTTACTTGTGGAAGGCATAAAATCATCAGTGCTCCAGTATTTATAAAGAAAAAACTAAAACATATGACCATTGAGCTATTTACCTTGTAAGTAGACAAATTGGCAGTGATTTGATTGAAAGCTTGAGCATTCTGCTCCATGAGTTGCTTCAAAGGGCTACAAATACCTGATTGCACATAAGGAATAAATTATTTGATGAAAATAAGGGCAATGGTCACAAAAAAAATGAGACATCATAAAAGCTGAGGCTAGGAACGATTCTATTCTAAAGCTAACATTATAATCCAATGGGGTTTGGCACATCAATTTAAGAAAAATAAAATGAAAAGTGATAAACCGATCGTGGCATTCCATTTACCAGACACAATGACGCATTAACTAAAAGCTACCAGAAATTCATTTCGATATAACAGAACTTAACTACAAAAAAGATATGTCATTGGTAAAGAATGAGTGACATGCATAATTTTCTTCTTATTTAGATTAGCATAGATAGTAGAAAGCTGGCTTGCCAGCAGGGATAATGGGGACGGAAATTGGATTTGGGGATTGAACTGGTGTCGCCACAATTTGTGGGACAACTTAACACCATGTGGGCCACTTCTCCACATTCTACAATTATTGTATTCAATATTTATGCATTTGTATTTTGGGATCTAGGGTCATAATTGTTGGATTCATGATTAGTTATTAGGATAGGAATGTGGGAATTTAGAGTTTAAGAGCGTGTTTTGAACTGTTTTCAAAAACATTTTTTGTTTTCAGTAATTAGAAAACAATAAAATCCATTTCAAATATCATTTTCACTCATAAAATATTAAAAACAGATAATATATTTTCTCTCAGGGATGAAATGTGTTTGCATATAGATTCTTAGACTGGCAGTCAAGGGCTCTCTAAATTTTGGTTTTAGCTGAGCAAGAAGTTTAAAAATCATGAATAATGTGGTTGCATACAAGAAAGAGAAAATGATAAGAACTCACATTGTAATTCATACTTCATATAATAAATAAAACCTGATAAACTAACCATCATATTGTATCCGTTGACTTTGGTCCATATTGTGTGACATGCAAGGATATGTAGCCATGCTTGAGGGCAGAGCTGAATGTAAATTCGTCTTTGAAGCTAATTCCACTGGCTTATCCTGAAGAAGCATGACTTTAGAATACTCGTTCTTCAATCAACATTAGATCCTAAGGACATTATTGATTCAATATATCAAAACTGGAATCCCATTTATGGGATGCAACGTAATCATATTTTGTTATTATTTGAGTTATCATCAACATCCTTGAGGTAAAATAGTTTGAATTTTTTTTATAAAAATTATATTTGAAATTTAACAACACCTACATAGTACATAAAACATCAAAGAGAGAATCAGGGAAAGATTAATTTCACAACTCTTCAAAACACACTAAATTACAAGAAACATAGTATATGTACACCAGATTTCATGTACCTTTCTATTATTGACCTTTTTCCCCAGATTGTGTTCTTCTGATTTTCTTCGCTTTCTCTGCAAAATAGTTTTACACAGTATTTTAAAGCGGCAAACCAAATAAGTACCCAAGTCCAATGTTTAATGCATTATGTTCATACAGTGCACAACTTTCTATTTTGTGGATAAAACTTTATAAAGGACCCTAATAATTTTTCAACTTTTTAACTGAAAAGAACAAAGGCAAGGAAAGTTAACTTGGTTTATTTTATTAAGAGTATATTTGATCATGAGATGAAACATAACCTTAAAATAGGGTTCTAAATTGTGGTCTGCAGTGGCAACTGGCAAGCCACAACAACCATATTTTGGCCAAATTGAAAGTTCCATCAGCTTTATTTTCCTGCATTTTTCTGCAATTGCTGGGACTGCTACCATGACAACAACCAAAATCTTAAACCCTGCCTTTAAATCACTAATATCACCGTCGCTTATACCACACTTAGTTACACAGCCATGAAAAAGTTAAGCTATTGTAACAATGCCAAAAACTAAGGTTTAGGAGGAGGTGGCAAGACAAGAAAATTTGAATGCATTGGGAAAAGGAAGTTCCACTGTACAAGTTCAACTTTCAAGTAATTAATCACAATATAGTGATTTCAATGCATTTAAATTTGTCTTCTATTGTTGGGAACTGCATAGGTATCATAATTGGTGGCAAAAAAAAAGGAAATTGGAGAAACTGTTCAAAGAAAAAGAGCTTACTGTCAACCATCTACACCTCAAAGCAACATCACGAACAGTTTTATCCGGTAACAGGGCAGCAATTTTGATATACCTCATGATACTTGGCTCATCAGCATATCTAGTCACAAAATAGAAGAATCACAAAAACAAGGGTCATGAAATATAAACTATATAAAGAGAAAGAAATATCAGCACTATAACATAAAAATATGTGGCACAATTACAACAAGTTTAGCATAGCCACTACAACCCAAGTAATTCTAAAAGAGAGAAGCACAAATGGTCTGATTGGTTCAATGGTGAAGGAAGGGGAGATGACGGGAGAGGGATTTTAATGGAAGGATGGGAGGAAGGAATCCTTTGTTTGGTTAGGAGGGGGAGGGGAGGAAAAAGAAATTAATTACTATTATACCTTTACAATGCACAAAATAAACCATTAAGCTCAAGTATTCAAATTTAGAATAATATAGTCAACACAATTCACAAACTTTAAGTATTTTCCCTCCCTTCCAAATCCCCCAATCCTGTATAGGAGGCAAAAATGGAATGGATGGATATGGGGTCCCTTATTTCTCCTCCCCTCCATTTCCATTCTCATCCAACCAATGTAAGCAGTTAGCAAAGAAAATAATACTTAGCAGCAGTTTAATTGGGAATTGAAATGTCAAACAAAACAACATTTGGAAATTGACAAGATCATTATAAGAAAAAGTAAAGCATGCAGTTCACAGATACAAAGACAGACAGCATAATTCCTTTATGTTCCATGAAATGGCTTTCAGACAGACAGCATGTTTAGTTCACGGATACAAAAGGGCCAACAACTGGCAATCGCTTCATCCCGCAAACAAAAAATATAAAATTCTGTCCATCTAAGATCCGAAATTATCATCAGCATGAGAAAGTAAATTGAAAAATGAGTTACCATGCACCAATGTAACACATAGAAGCCATAACGAAAAGGGTAGAAGAAAAGCTAAAAATGTCCTAACCTAGACAAAACAAACAACTTACTTGGCAAGGCCCTCCTCCAATCTGTACTGTTCATCAACAGACCACTCAACAGCCAACCCTGTGTCGTGCTTCAGCCCCGGGACCGAATCGAGAAGAAGCGAGGAACTGGATGGATTACCAGCTTGACTCATTTGACTCATGACAGGATTAGTACTGTTAATGATGCTTGAATTCCCAGAATATATCATCATCCCAGAAGAACTACTTAGCCCAAAATAATTACCCATTGGAACCATCTCCGACAAGCGGTTAATAGCACCACCACCGGGTTGAAATGATATTGCACGCCTGTTCAAAACAGAATCTATATCTTCATTGTGAAATCCAGCGTTTGACTGTGCTGCCATCCTTATTATCCCCTGTTATCTAACAACTTCCCTAAATCACCTTAAGCGACAACTAGCATCAACAACCATCTTCAAACCAAAACAACAACACCGATTCAGGGTACCCTCCCAGATCAAAATCACTCAGATTCCACACAGATTAAAAATAAAAATAAAAAAGGAAATACCCAACAGGAAGCAGAGGCCAAATACCCAGATAAGGTTCGATATTCAGTTGATTAAGGGAACTTGGTGACACCCCCAGAATAAGCAACCAGAAATCCCACGATCAAATTCCTCCAAAAATTCAGACTTTAGTTCAGAAATGGAGATCCCAGAAAAGTAAAGAGTGACCCAGAAGGCGAAACCTGAAGTTAAAGCCCAGAAAAAAGCAACGTCAGTGTCTAGAAAAGAAAAGAAGCTTCATCTTCAAGAGGGTCAATTATAGAGAGCTACAAAGCAAAAAAAGAAAACGATAAAAGCCCTAATAACAGCGAAATCAGACGTGTCGTAACAGAACAACAGGGAGTGGATAGAGAGAGAAAGAGAGTTACCTTTTTTGTAGCAACTTTCCGACCGAGGCCTAGTTGATTGTGGTGACGGTAGTGCCTTTTTTCTTTCTTCTCTTTCTCTCTCCAACACTACGCTACAATGCTAATACCGCACTACCATTTGGCATTTGCTACTTTCTGGGTTTGCGTTGTGACACCGAAACACACTCTCTCTTTCCCCTCTCGAGAGAGAGACAAGAGATGGCTTATAGTTCCGCCAACAGGGATGCAGAGAAAGGAAAATAGGGAAATCTTAGTTTTAATTTTTTGAAACAATTCTTCTTAAATTTAAAGGAAAGATAATAATGGATGGTTGTGGATCTTGGAATTCAGCAACAGTGCGAATCCCAATAAGCATTTGATGCTGATCATTGTGGACTCCACCTCTCCTTTCTGCTTAATTTTTCTGCTAATTTATCTTTTTATCATTTGTTTTCTTATGCAAAGTATGAATGTTATTTTATTTAAAAGCACAGGCATTAAGTACATACATCCTATGCCAAGACAACATCCATGATAACTCCATTCAAATTTAATACATGTTCAAAATCAAAAAAGAATTAACAATCACAAGTAGGGTATTTATGTATTAAATTAGTGATTCTGTTGATTTTTCATCATTAATATCAGTATTTTAATAATATTCATATGTTATTAATTAATTTGTCAAACACATTAGAATACTATTATATTCATGTTAACTAAAATACAAATAATATATTCACAGTTTGACGTTCGTTTATTTTTCATATTTTTTGTGTGAAATTAAAAATAGTATAATTGTTGTTTCACTAAATCCACAAAAAATTAATCGATTCTATTTAATGGATCATCACATCGCATTTATCACCTTTTTGGCTTCATATCAAGTTCTCTTAGAATTCCAAATTGAAGGATAAGCTATATTGAATAGCTTTGAAGTAATAGATTCATGCTGTGTTAGGTTTAGCATGAATTCTATGTACTTTTTATAAGAGATTAAAAGCAATGCAATTGTTTTTTCATTAAATCCATTAAAATTTAATCGATTCTACTTAATGCACCGTCAAATCACATTTATAATCATTTTGGCTTCACCTCACCTTGTCTTAAAACTCCACATCGAAGGACAAGCTATATTGAATAGTTTTAAAGTAATAAATTAACATTTGTTTGGTTTGACGGTAGCTCTTCACTTATTTTTCGTGAAACAATTAAAGCAATGTAATTGTTGCTTATTAAACCCACATAAATTTAATTGAGTCTACTTAATGCACCGTCACGCTTCATTTACAACTTTTTGACTTTAAGTCAAGTTGTCTTAAAACTCCACATTGAAAGATAAGACATGAATCAAACATTTATTTAGTATGTGTTTTATTTGCCGTTAGTAAACTTAAGTCTAAGTTAAACTTAAGTTTTGCATATTGAGTTTGTAAAAGTTTCTTGAGTCTTGTTTCTGTGTAACTATACAAATCAAATATTAGTCTCAAATATATATTTGAAAATATTCCCACTGAAAATCCACAAAAAATACTCAATTAAGACTAATAGATTGAGAAAAACATGAGTTAGTTCTCAACTAATCCTTAGTCATTTACATGGGCGGTCGCACGTTCATAATTGGGGGGGCAGTGCCCCCCCCCCCTTAAATTCTCAAGAATGGAATTTTTTTTATAATAATAAAATAAAATAAAATAAAAAAATAGTTTAAACATTTACATAAAAGAAAAAATTGAAAAATATAGAAAAAGAATAATAAAAAATGAAAAATAAAAAAGGAGTGAGTGTAGGTATGTATGTTTGTAACTTTTATGAATGTAGCGGCTACACTCTTGTTATTTTTAAGCACCGATTATATGTTAATTTTGTTAATTTATTCTCTTTTGAATTGTAGCTTTTTCACACTTTTTTTATAATAGTTTGTTCCTTTAATTTTCTATACAAAAAAAATTTTTGGAAGTTCAGTCTCTGAACCTCCACCACTAGTGCTCCCCCTTACTTTTTTTTTTTCTGGATCCGTCCCTGATCATTTAGATATAGATCTATAAATGGATAAGAATAATATTGCAATTTTACTCTTACAGACCTGAATTTTGATAGAGATAATTTTTGAAAAATATAAATATGAATACCAACCCAAACTATAACTCATATGATCCCTATGTTGAGAATTGTCAAAGCACTAATCATCTTTATCAATATAAGGTCCTCCCACTTCCCATGTTGGGATAGACACGTGTGCACTTCCTCTAGGAATAGTTTGAAAATTTAAAGATTAAGAAGCATCCATAATATATTATCTTCCGGACTAGTGATCACTAGCCAGCGGCAATCTCACTTGATTAGCATGCTTTATTAGGAAAAAATCACAACACACCATACTTTGGGGTTGAGAGCAAGTTTATACCATGTTTTTTTTTTTTAGAAAGTGTTGTACGCGTGTCATCACCAAGTTTCTGTAAGCATTATTCGTCATCTTAAAAATGTAAATCTCACTGTTTTTTTTTAATTCAGTAGTGCTATTTGTTAGCAAAGCAAATAGTACGAAGAATAAACATTTTATATTCCAATAGGTTAAAGAATTTTTATAACAATTAACTTGAAAGTCATGTTAATAATACTTTCTAATTAATTAATTATGTAAAAAAATAAACTCTAAAATTAAAGTGAGGGAAAATGGTGCAGTTTTTTACACACACTATTTGGTAGTGATTAGTATTTCCCTTTTTTTTATTCGTTTATGCTGATTGTGATGAGAGAAAAGCTTTTGATACTAACGCTAAAAGGATTTCGCAACACTCTGTTTATGAGGTTACATATTATTTTAAAAGGGGGGGGGGGGAATCAGATATGTGTGTTGTGTCGTCAGTCTCTATAAGACTATGACAAGTCATTGCTATCCGCCTATCCGGAGTTCTAAATTGAAAATTCTAATGAACCACTATATATATAACATGTTATTAACACATCATTAATTTCAACGAAAAACAATGTGGGAAAACATTGCTTTGTTTTGGGGTCTGGGAAAATGGGCTAATAACGTTATTGGTGTCACCCTCTAATAGGGCATGGTTATTGGTTTGAGTTTATCGATTGCTTCCAAAGTCACTGGGTCCCTAACATCTGGGAGCTTCTTTTTTGTAACGCGACAGCGCCACCTGTGCACACCTTGACACTTGACACTCACGCAACGATCATTTTGGCATCACCTTCATTCCTGAGGCAGGCTTCTGCTTGTCGCTGTGATTCAATTGAACATTCGATCAGTTTTGGTCTATAATATATATATATATATATATATATATATATATATATAAGTTGCTTAATTATTTTCTGCTTTATAATTGATACATATTCTTTTTAGCTTAACCGATGGATTTGGTTTTGGTTTATTGTGGTGAAAGATTGATACATGTATCACGTTGTCCATTTTTGTAAATTGGAAATGATGAGTTTTGATATGCTCACATGCTAAGCACATGATTAGTAAAAAAATGCAGATAATTATCTATAACAGGTGATGCATCTAGGGAAAATGTACTTTACGTGAGAACGAGAAAAAAAAATAGGTTTTATAGTAAATAATCAAATTAAAACACAATAGCCATATCTTATGTGAGGGTTTTTTTTAGTTAAGTTTGACCTTAAATTAGGATCATATGCATATAATTAATTTTAGGATTCTATTATAATTTTGGTCCTCTTAATTTTTTAAATTCATGATTTTAATTCTTTGATTTTTAATTATAATATTTGATCTTCTAATTTTATAAATTTATGATTTTGATCTTCTGATATATTATTAACTAGCAATTATGATTATTAGATATATTAAATTAATTATAAATTAAATAAAATTATTAATCATTAAAAAAACTAATAAAAGACTATTAACCATAATGTGATGACAAATTAGAAGAGGTGTTTGCTGAAAAGAAGAACACAATATTGTGATAAATTATAATTATAATTTTTTATTCAATTTTTAAT
>PYAF01004289.1:528465-542517 GCA_007407185.1 Glycine tomentella | reverse complement strand
TTAGATAAAATCATATAAAAATATTAAATATTTAAATAAAACAATATACAAAATATGAAAAATATTAAATAAAACCATATAAAAATATAAAAAATATTAATTAAAACAAAAAATTAAACATACATTAATTCTTTAAATAATTAAAATAAATAAATTATTTACAATTTAATAAACAAAATTAAGTGGTAAACTAATTTATGACTTCAATATAAAAAATTTACTACTATAAAGTTGAAAATAAATAAAATAAAAATTGTAACTTTAAAGTCACATTAAAAAAAATTGAAGTAGTAATTTTTTTATAATTTTAATATTTTTTTTAAAAAAATAAAAGTCATTACGACTTATTTCTAGACAGGTATCAATTTGAAATCTATCCCTAAATAATAGATGTTTTAAAAAATTATCCCGGATGGATACTTTGGCCAAATTTTGCATCTACTTGTAATCATCGTGACATCATCAAAAGTAGTTTTGAAGGTGCATATATAAGCCTAGTTCACCAATCATCTTATGTGTTCATTTTTTTTAGTGTGATTGAATTTCTAATTTTTTTTTATCATAATTAATATTGTTAAAGGTCTCTTTGCCAGAGGAGAGAAATAGACTAAATGAAAATAAAAAATAAGTAATAAATAAAATGAAAATTAAAAATATTTGATTAAAAATAAATAAAGAGATGAATAAAAATAAGTAAAGAAAATAAAATAAACAAGTAGCAGCGCATCCCACCCTATATATTTCGAGTCTATTTCTATCATACCAAACAATCATCATTATTTCCATCACCCTAATTTTCCCTCTTCCCATCCTATTTCATCCAACCAAACAAGACATTAGAAATAAAAATTGTACTTTTATTTTTAAACTTAATTTTCAAAAAAAAGTAATTATACAATTTATTACATAAATATTTTAACCTTAATTTCTATTTTAAAATTCTTAATTAATTATACATATATTTTATAATTTAAATAGTTTTTAATTTGTGAATTTTCTATTTTATACAAATTTGAAAATATTGGTGCCACACTCGCATAGTTAGTTTTAGATTATTCCAAACACATTTAATGACAACCTCATAAGTCACAACCATCAACTCATGACACATTTATGCTGCACCAAAAACGCAAGTTCACTTGCAGCATGCATCAGTGTTAGTTTATAGTTTGTATAATTAATTTTGATAGAGTTGATTTTAAATTGTTGAATATAATTTTGATACAGATCTGAATTAATCTGAACCCCATGTTTTTATTGGAATGTGTTTACTTTAAAAAGAAAATACATACAAGACTAGGCAGGAATTGATGACCTCCAAAAGTCTTTGCAACCTGAATCTTTGATGACTATGTAAAAGAATCCGTTAATTACCCTTTAAAATGCATTTTTTTACTCACAAAGCAAAGAGATTAAAAATGTAGATCCTTACGTATCACCTAGTTTTATGCATGGAATCATATCAATAACCAATTCAGGAAAAATCAGAATGCATAGTTTCAACTATTAAGCTGTCAAAAAAAGTTACCAATCATATGCTCTGGTGTTCTTCCCTTGGAAAGCTTTGAACAGTATCTGACCATCTACCAGGGGAGTGATCACTACTGTTAGATGAGACATGAGCCTCCCCTCTTGCATCTCTAATCATCTTTAAAACCTCTCTCATTGTAGGCCTGTTCTCTGGTACTAGTGAAATACATGCCATTGCAATGTTCAAAAGAGCCTGAAGCTTCTCTTCAGATGCTTCATTGCCTGAGGCAGGATCATCCCCGGACTCGGTCTCTTCTTCGCGCACTGACCGAACCCACCTAGGTATGTCTGAACCGTATGTCTGAACAAGGTCTTGGAAGGGTGTTTTGCCGGTTAAAAGCTCAAGAAGAAGGACCCCAAAACTGTATACATCTGCTGGTTGAGTTTGTGACCTTTGAAAGTTGCGACATTCGGGTGCTCTATAGAATAAAGAAGTGGCACTAGGCTCATCCATCGAGTCAGGATTAAGGAACACGGTGAGACCATAATCAGTAAGACATGACTCAAAGTCAGAACCCAACAATACATTAGAAGATTTCAGGTTTCCATGTGTCAAGCCAGGGTTCTGGTGGATGTATAGCATGCCTGTTGCTAGATCTTCAGCAATTTTAAGGCAGGATGTCCAGTGAAGAGGCTTTCCCCCCCCAGATGTTTTTGATCCTGCATTGGTCATCACAACAGCTCTTCTGTCAATTATTAGTTTGAGAGCAATGTCAACAACATGCACAATTTTCAGTTTACTTCTTAGCATTTAGAAATTATCAAAGTGCCGGTGTTATTACTTATTAGTTTCATGCATAGTGGTGCCTTTAGAATGGTATATTGGTTTAAAATTCTGACACTTCCAAAAGGCTCAATTAACAAATACAAACAATTTCAATCACATCAAGAAAGTATCAATTGCACACAAAATAACGATGAAGTAGAGTCAAATGTAACATATATGTAAGTCTTACTTGCATAATTCAATTACTATCACTTGGATTCTACGTTTACCTCCATTCATGTAAGTATTAATTATCACCGTATATTTTGTTTATTATCAAGATACAACAAGTCAGTCATACAATGCAACATGGTAATAGCATGAACGCTAAAAGTTCTCAAGGATTTAGCTTTGAAAATAAAACAGGCAGTGTGTGTGAAGAGAAAAACAATAGTTTCAAGCCAGCAGAAATACAAGTGAGGATCCTGGCAAAGTGACAATTGGAATGATTGACATTGACTACTTTTTATTCTTGGATATTATGATTCCACCATTATTTCTAAGAGAAAGAGAAAGCCTGACTTGTTGATTTGTTAAATGCTCTGCAAGAAAGCATATTTTCTTATCCTTTATAGAAATGAACTAGGGGGCTGTCCCCTAGGAAGAATTATGCTTATACTTTTCTCACAAATACTCAACTTTTTACATCATCGAGCGAAGATACACTTATCTTCATAATATCTACAAAATAATTAACAGCTTTTAAAATTTAAACAGTTGTCGGAATACTGTTGTTTATCCAGAATCTTTCCTTCATCTTCGAAAAGGATTCAGGATTCTAGAAAGGGGCTTATTGATTGATTACTAAACTTTACAAGGGACTATTCCAAAACCAGGGAAAAAACGATTTTGTCATGCTCAGGACCAACTGGTAAACTAAATCTTTATTATTGAAAATGCAGATTTCCGCTACCATATTGAAAAGAATTCAATTGTGTCATTTCCTTTAAATAAAACAATTTTGAATAGAAAGATGGTAGCGTTATAACCGCGATGATTCATCATAAAATGCAATTCTACCATCTACGAATCCCGTTGCAAGGTGGCAGCGAAAAGTGATGATCACCTGATGATAGATGGGCTTATTTAGGGAAGAGAGATGAGAGAGTTTCCAAATGGATTATGAAATTTCGAACATAATGAATATACAAGGCATAACTTGACACCGATTCAGATTAGATTACTGTACAAGTACATGGTAGTACACTAAAACACGAATTCCACTCTGTAATTTTTCAATGGTCGAGTGGGACAACACTAACATGGGGGTCACACCAATAAATGAGTTGTCAATTGAAGAGCACACACATTTATAAATTCTGAAATTACATTAAACAGCTTGACAGGGAAAGCAGCACCCTTTGTCCTTATTATTTAACTAGTAAATCTGAGCGAGAGGGAAAGATTTAGTGCGTAGACATAATTGGAGGCCCCATTACCAAAAGATAATCATCTTTTACGTCACTCTCAGCCACCCTTTTAAGGACCAAACTACATTCTTATAATAATAATAGCTACATGATTTAAATCCTCCTTCACACGAAAAAAAAAAAATCATATTCAGACTTCCGTTGTTGTATACTAAAAACTACTAATTATGCAGACACAATTATTTTCTATTAGATAGATATATAAACATACATCCGCGACAAACAATTACGTTATAATATGATTTTATAATTAACTTAATCACCCCACGCACCTTGCATAAACTATGTCTTGCAGGAAAAAAATTATCCTCCCCATAATCCTCACAGTGTATATTAGCAATAGCTAGAATAAAATACCTTATTCTAACCCCTCCCCCCTTTTTCTTCATTGAGCTCAAAAAAAAAAAAAAAAACTAGCAAAGGAAACGGACCCTCTGAAATAGTATGTATATCTATCTACTATTGCTTCAGGAGTCGGTCAGCACTTGTCAATGTTACCAGGCCCGGTGGCATCTTCTCGTTAATATGGGGTTACGACCAAAGTGGCAATACAATACACACATTTATTATTTTATTATAATCTTCAGTGCATACTGGCCGCCAACATTTTTTTATATTAAAATTACAGCATATCCTTAACCGAAATATGAATTTTTTAAAATTAAAATACTCTTAATGATTTTAAAGAGAAATAAACAAGACAGTAGTGTTTAGTTTAATATTTATTGTTTGTGCAAATAAGAATATTTAGTTGGTATATTATAGTAGTAGCATTGGGTTGCTTAGATAGATAGATGGAGTGTAATGTAAGTAAGAATAGGTACCGTGAATAAGGGAGAAGAGGCTGCCATTAGGAAAGTAATCATAAACGAGGAGGCGTTCCTCCTTAGCCTGGAAATAAGCCCTGAGTGGGACCAGGTTAGGGTGGGTGAGCCTCCCAAGGACTTGAATGTGAGCCCTGAACTCTTCCAAGCCAGGATACCTAGCATCTTTCAACCTCTTCACAGTAACTATGAACCCCGATTCCATCACTGCCTTATACGTACTTCCCATTATACCCCTCCCCAATGTCTCCGCCGATGCCTTCAGCAAATCCTCCAAACTATAACTCATCTCCCGATCCCCTCCTCCGCAGAACACCAGCTTCCCTACACCCTCATTTTCCCACGCAAAACCCCCTTCCTCTTCTTGTTGTTTACTACTACTATTATCCCCTCCTCCTCCTCCTCCTCCTCCTCCCGCCATACCAACTTCCCCGTCTGCCACGTCAGCACCACCCTTGCTCCTCGTTCCAGAACCCACCCTCGTTTTCCGCTTCTTCTTGCAAATCACAGCCCACACCACAGTCATGCAAACTAATACCAAAACAACTCCACCAACGCTCCCTCCAATTATTTTTATCAACTTCGTGCGGTTCGATGATGACGTCGATGATTTCCCCATCGTCGTTGGTATCAACGGATAACTAGGGCTTGTCGATGGCGCCAATGAACCGTTTTTGCATGCTTCTTGGATCTGTTCCCCGCAGAGCCCCGGGTTCCCCCAAAACGATGACGCATTGAACCGGATCAATGCCGAGCTCACCGGAATCTCGCCGGAGAGTCGGTTGTTGGACACATTTAAATACCTGAGGCTGCTCTGGTTGAAACCGGGAATGCGTCCAGTGAACGCGTTGTCTTGCAAGTAGAGAACGTACAGTCGCCGGAGATTCAGCAGTGACGCCGGAATGTTGCCCGAGATATGGTTCTGCGACAGCACAATGACCTTCACACGGTGGAGGAACGCGACCGAGGCGGGAAATTCGCCGGAGAAGTTGTTTTCGTTGAGGAAAATCGATTTGAGGTTGACCAAGGCGGAGAGGTTGGGGATTTCGCCGGAGAGTGAGTTTCCTTTGAAACTGAGGACTCGGAGCTGGTCCAAACGGCTCAAGATCTTGGAATCCAGAGGACCTGTTAAATTGGAGTATTCCAGAACTAGTTTCCTGACTCTTCCGTTGAAGCAGTCTCTGACCCCAAACCACGTGCACACGTCGGTTCCTTCTCGCCATGGAAGCTTGTTGAGAGCGTCTATGGAGGATTTCAATGCCAGAAGTGCCTGTGAATCGTCTTGTTGTGATCTTGCTGGTTGGGACAGGAAGAGACAAAGAACCGAGACAAGGAGAAAAACAAAGACGACATCATAGGATCTCTCCATGCTCGGGACCAACCACACACACACACTGCTGCAAGTGAGGGGATTTAGTTAATTTCAACTGTTTTGGTTTCCTCCCATAATGAGACCCATTGAACACTTTAATGCATAGGAGGAGAGTTAACAGTTAACTGACCTAGCTACTTAAATTAGCTGAAAAACGGTTGAGACAACAACAGATCTTTCTTTGGTCTTCTCACTCACTTTTAAGTCTTGTTCAGATCTACCATTGACAATCTCTCATGACATTCTTGTGGGAAAAAAAGAGTCTTCAACTACTCATCTAACCCAAAAACTTGAACAGAACACAATTGAAGTAAAGTAACCATGAGAATGGAAAAGAGCTAGCTAATAGCTCTGTTTGGGAGCTCTGGTGGGGATCCATGAAATTGGAGACACTTACTGCGGTTAAAGTGGTTGGCTTTTCTCGAAACTCCTCCACTCCACACTCGCAACACTCACGGAACCTGTGGCAGAACTCTCACGTGAAATCAATCATCCCAGTACTCGCAGACCACAAAATAACCATTCTTTTCGTCTCTCTATGATTTCTATATTTCTAAACTGCTAGCTGCAACATTATTATTAAACAGTGAGTAAACAACAACTATGCAAACAAACAAAAACAAGTACTGTAATTTTTATTTATTTATTTAATTATTTACACTACAGTATATATATTTTGGTTTGGTCCTGTTGCGGAATAAACAAAAAGCCGTGCATGTAGTAGTAATTTTATAGTACTTACTACTTTCTCGGGTTGCTAATGCTCGTGGAATTTAGCACTTTTTTAAAAACTTGGCCGAGGTGGGATCCAATGATCTCTCCTTTAGAATCATTGAATGGAATGATGAAGGCTTGAGACGGGCTCAAAAAGTTCCAACACCTTCTCCAATTTCTTCTTTCAGCGGTGGAATTGAATGTTTATGTTGAAAAATATATATTAACAGTAGAAACACACATGGTGCAAGTGTAGATTCCAGCTGCTAAAACCGCTATAATCGAAGATCTATCTGTACTCTGAATGGGTTTGGAGCAATAATGAGAGAGAGAGAGAGAGAGAGAGTTTCTCTGCTTCATCTGTGTATTATGCGCGTGTCTGTCTGTCTGATCAGAGAGAGAGAGAGAGAGAGAGGACAGAAAAGAACATGCCCCGTTCTTCCTCTAACGAAGGCAAAGGCCCCTCCTCTTTCCCCTCAGGAAATTGGTGAACGAATTGAAGGCTAACGATAAAGCAATAAATGAGATTTTACACACACACACACAACACACACAAAAAAAAAGAAGCAGAGATGATGAAAAATATAAAAAAAACCAAACACCTGCCACGTGTTGCAATTAAATGGACACTGGATGAGTCAAAACAAAAAAGTGGAGTGGTGTGTGGTTGGGCTCGTGTATCACTGACCATGGACTCTTGCCAGCTGTCATATTCTGTATCTTATTTTGTGTTCTCCCTCATCATATCATATCATAAAAAGTTATAAGCAAAGCAATATAGATGAATTATGTTTGGTCTGAAAATTAATGTATTTACTTAGAATAGAAAATTGAAAAGAAGTGGAGAAACCTAATGTATTAGGCCATGGTTTTGTGGCTGTGTTTGGTTGACCCGAGACCAAACCAGAACTATAGGTGCTATTAAGAGACCGTGGCTCTTTGATTATGTGTGTATGTGTGGTCATCGAAAATCATGATAACAAAATTCAAAATTCATGTGTTTTAAGATTATTATGCAAAAGTTCCTGTTGAGATGCGGGGACGGGCCTGGCCCAGCCCTTATGGGTCCTATTAAGAGACTGTACGCTCTTTATTTAAACCATGATAACAAAATGGGCGCTAATTTTCGCCCATCCTGATTGATCTTCTCATTCCAACATTTTTTGGTTTTTTTTACAAAATTATTATTCTTCAAGAAAAACATGTTCCTGTTGTGTATTCTATCATGTTTTTTGTTATGTATTGTAAATTGACACTCTGTAATCTGTATCAATCAACTACAAAATGTTTCATTGTATTGTTAATTCGAAATATAAATTGCCTTCTCTAAAAGTTAATTTTTAATAATAATTAAATTAATTATGACACAAAATATATTTTTAAATTAAAATAATTAACTATGATATAATTTATCTTTTTTAGTAGTAATTATATTAATTAGGATAAATATTATCTTTTTAATTGAAATTAAATTCATTTCAATACAATTTACTTTTTTGTTTTCCACTAAATCTTTTTATACTTTTGTTTTGCATGCTAATTAACTCTCTTGTGTTTTTGTTTTTTTTACTACTACACTCTTATGGGGTATTGATGAATTTTTTTATAGAAAAAAGTAAGTTGAGAAAAGAGAAAAAAAATGTTATACTCACACTGTAAAAATAATTTTACATAATCAATCATTTAATCACAAATCATCATGTATTATAAATTTGTTAATTTTTATAATAATTATCTTAAAAATCATATAAACAATTACTTTGATTGAATGACACGGTGCATTAAACTCTTGAGAAATTGAGATATCACAAGGGGTACGAAAATCAATGCCCCAAGCAAAGGAATGTGTTTTAAGATTATGCAAAAAAATCCTATTATGATGCGGGCACGGGCCTGACCCATTCCAAGGTGTGTGTCTTAAATTTTAATCGTGTACTCATTCAAGCTCAGGAATAGCAAACGGGCTGACCCACAAAAAAATGGGATGGGCTGGCCTGACCTGATTTTGCAAAGTGGACTGAAAATGCTAGCTCGTCCTGCTTTATTGTGGGCCAATGGGCTAGCAGACCAATCCGCCTAAAAAATTAAAAAAAAATAAAAAAGTTAATTTTAAAAAGAAATACAAAAAAAATTATTAAAAAATACAAATATGATAATTAAAAAAATACAAAGTTACATAAAAGTAAATAATTTAAAATTAATGTTAAATAAATGATGTCATGTGATAATATACAAAATTACACTATTTGCAAATGGAATTTATGAATGTAAAGTGTTCAAAGTGTAATATGTTAGTAATGAAAGACTATTTGAAAGTATCATTATCATAAATATTTTAATATTAAAACTTAAAAGTTAATTATGAGAGTGTAAAAGAGTATAAATTAAAAAAATATACTTATTTCAAAATATCTTAAATATATCTATTTAATTTTAATATTCAATATTTTAAATAATATTGACCCAACGGACTGATTCGCCTCGCTTTTGATTTGCGAGTTTATATTATCAACCCAACCCGCATTTTTTTGCGGACTAAGCAGGCTGACCCAATGGGCCAGACCCATTTTACGAATCCTATTCAAGCTTAAGCTTATTTAGGGCAATTGAGACGGCAAAGAATTTCCATTTTAAGTTATGTGGTGTTATAGATTTTAAAAATATTAATTTTTGTTATCGGTGAAATTTTTTAACTGTTACAAGTACATGGTACTCTCGATATCAATGTTATTTTGCTATGATTGTTAATAAGAATGTGCAAACAGAGGGGCAATAATTGAGCTTATTCCAGCACGCGTGAAGCTAAAGCAAAAGAGTCAGACAACAAACAAGCAACGATAGAAAGATCGGTACGCAATGGCCTTTCAATTTTTCTTTATATATATATACCCACACTAAAAGTTTAATATGCAGAAGTGACTACTTCATAGAAAGTTGTACAAATTGTTTTGTTTCCTTGAAGTCTTCTGTTGGAGTCACTTGTAGGAGTTGTGTGAAGGTGTAATTCTTCATAACAGGGTGACTGATTTCCATTTCATAGTCTCCATGAAAAAGATTGGCCTCAAAGAATCCATTTTGATCTGTCATTCCTGATAATTTGATTAACCTCCATTCAGAAAGGAGTCTGTCCACAACATTCCCTGCAGGCAAGTTCCTGAAATTGTTATCTACTAAGCAAATCCTATAGCAACCTTGTGGTGACCATGCTGTCCACATTACAATACCCCTGACCATAGGGTGGCCATGTAACTCTCTAAGAGCAAGCCCAAAATACTGTGACTGCACAAATCATAAGTGAAAAACTATTATCAATTTTTAATGCATAAATAAATGGGTAAAAAATAAAAAACCACATTTCATATAAAGAACAACACAACACAACACAAACATTTTCTCTAACCATGTATGCATGGCATGAGAAATTATTAGATATTTGGAACTATCATGATCGATCTCAATTAATCTCCACATGATATGATTTATATTAATTCTTTCATGCACATTGAAAAACTCGACTACTTGTCACTTAGAGGTTAATCTGGCGGGGCTATGAAAATGTGGTGATCATCTAATAACTACTTGCGGCGAATACGTTATTCTGCCAACAACATCATCAAATTGTTGCATGATAAATAACAAAAGTTTGGTGTTGTTGAACTTTACCTGCTTAGGCTGGCTTGCAACATCTAGTTCTGTAATCCAAATTGGCAAACTAGTAGCAGCAAGATAATCGATGGAAGCTCTCAAATAAGGAAAGTTAATACCCGGACCAGAGAAATGAGCCTCAAGCCCAATTCCAATTGGCAATCCTGCATTCCCAGGATAACTTTGAATTTGTTTAAGCTTCTGGATATACCTTGTAGGGATTGACACACCATCTCTACTATCCTCAATGGTGTTATATTCATTCAGGAACAAAGTTGTTTGTCCATCAATATTATGAGCCTCATTGAAGATCCTACCTGAAAAGGCTTGTCCAAGTTTACCTTCAAAGAATGAAAAGTGCAAATTTTCATTCACAACATCCCAAGAAATAAGTTGGCCCCTATATCTTGACACAACAGATCTCATCCTCTTTTCCACTGCAGAGTTAAGCTGATATGGGGGGAGTGAAGGAACCCAACCAGGTTGGTAACGAGGATCATCCCAAAATATGTTGTGGCCTCGAACATCAATGTTGTGTTGCTTTACAAACTGCAACATGGCATCGGCGACCGAGTAGTCTTCCCTGCCTTGCACATTTTCGGTGCTGTACCATTTCATTTCATTTTCAAATGTGGTGACAGTGAATCTAGAGGTGAACCAATTCTTATATAACCCATTGTTCAGGATGTAACTGTTTATGGCACTCCCAAATGGAAATCCTGGCCTTGTAAGTACAAAAGATATGCTTGCATTTGGTAGAGGATTTCCTTGTTCATCAACTGCTCGGACTAACACCTTCCTCTTACGAGCCTGCCAAAGCCAAATCACGTTTAAACTTGTTGTATATCAATAACTAATGCTTACCTTCTCGATGCTTTCATCTTGATGAGACCTCCATTCCCCCTCTGTGAATGGCTGTAAGGCAACGTTGTCTATCCAAATTTCGACAGAAGTATTATTGCCCTACAGAATTCAGGAATTTGAAGAGTTCAGAAAAATGGAGAGCATATCGTCAAAAAAAAAAATCATGACAAGTTCATGTTAAATTTTTCACACTTGAGAATCCATTCTTGTACATAAATACAATTATCAAGAATCATAGGAAGTACCTCAAAATAGAGCTCAGCTGGTCCTGATTCATCCGTTGTGAAGCCACCCTTAAGCATAGACCAGCAATTAGACTCAGCAAAAATGGCACCAGCAAATTTTAATCTTGTAGTTGTTTTCACAATTGCTGTTACGGGAACGTTGCCCTCACTCACTTGTATCCAAGCTGCATAATTTCAACCCATAACCATGAGTTAAGAATAATGCATTTGGGTCATTGATCTTTTATTTACAAATATAGTACAATAAATAATGACCCTATAGATGGGAGGAGCTAGCTATTCATAATTTATAATATTTGAGTACAAAATTTACCGGATAAAGTATAATGCTTATGCTTTTGAAGGTAAATCTTCTGGGAGACACTATCATGTCTTGATTTCTGCTATGGGCTACCACATATTTGTTGCCTAATGATTCTCTATGTTCTATTCTTGAGTCCCCAAATGCAGTCCACCCTTGAAGTCCATTATTCAGTTCTGGGTTTTGGATGATTCCTCCATTGTATAGAGGCTTCTGTGGGTGTGCCAAACACTGAGATTAAAAACATTAACACCCACGATTAGAATGAAATTTTCAGTAACATGTGTAACACCAATAAAATACAATTGGTGTAGAGAGAGCTCACTTCAATGCTGGCAGAGTAATCATAGGATAATGCCTCGGCTTCAAAACCTGTGGTGGTGACAAATGAGATACATTAGTTCTGTATGTTACATACTTTCATTCGTTAATAACATGATGAGTTAAGTTTTTAGTTAATTTTTTTAAAATTTAACTTTTAATCTTTAAACAAATATTTGACTGATCAATTTTTTAAAACTTTTTTTTCCATTGAAGTTTTAATATTTATCGTTAAATAATGACATAATACTAATTTTATTACTATTTTATTATTAACCCCCAAAAAATGTTGGAAATTGGCAACTCATAATCCTCCCAAACGAAATACACCAAACCGCAGAAAGAGGTCCGTGTCAAAGACCACGGCACCACCCCAACCCTTCTCCCTTTTCACCTTCCTCTAAAACATTCACCATAACCACCGCACCTCCGACCAAACCACCACCATCTCTAACCAGCGTCGCCACCTTCCACCCAAACACCATCACCATCCCGCGCCGCCGCTCCACCACCAGCCGCCACCTACTCCGACCACAACCAACCAGCGCACCACCACCACTTAAAACCGCCGCGCTGCCCAAACCCACCTACCCCATTCCCAAACATGCACACCCCACAAACTTCATAGCCACCAGCGCAAGCCCCCAACAACCAAAACTCATCCCCACCAAAATCGCGACTCAACCCAAACACCACCAAAACCCCACCTTGCGTGACCCACGAACACCCCGCCATCATTTAAAGTTTTGTATTTGAATTTGGGGCTAATCATTTGTGTTTTAAATTTTAACTGGTTTTGGTGTATAGCAATTTTTGCACATTAAACACATATTAAATAATTTTAGATTTAAATATTTTTTTAGTACTTATAATTTAACTTTTTTTATATTCATAATTTTTTTTAATTCTTATAAATTAAGTTTGTTTTTTTCCTTAAAACATTATAAATAGAACTTTAAATAATAAAAAAACTTTATCTAAAGCATTATAAAACAAACGAACATAATTAGTAAAAACTAAAATAAAAAATAATTTTGGAAGGATGAATTTTATAGATTTTTAGAGACCCGAGAAAATTTTTCTAAGATTAATTGCTCGATTTTGCATGCACTGCATTGTTCTTTTACAAAAATTAAAAAGATATTTAAACCATAATTTTTTTTAAAAATGACACATGTTAATCTCACCAGCTATCATACCATTATTTAACTATATACACTTTAACAACAAAATCTAAAACTTTTAAAATTTTAACCCGTCAAATATTTGTTTAAGAATTAAAAATCGGATTTTAAAAAAGTCCAACAACTTAAAACTTATTAAACTTGTTCTGTATATTTCCAGAACACAACTATGTAGCACGAAAGTACTACGTGTTTGCTATTTGATCACTCTAACTCTGCAAGTCCAAGGATATCAATGGAGAATGATACCTTGAAGCAGAAGATCACAGAGATACACCAATGGACGTGGGGTGTGTGCTCTGTGTAATTGAAAGAGAGAGTTTGAATGTGTGTGTACCTTTCACCAGGAATTACTGTGTATTTATAAATAGAATACCTCGTAACGGGTATTGGAACTGCTTCCTGGATTCCCGGCCTTATCCAACACGTTCTCAAAGTTCAGTATGGACCAAGTCAGCCTCCACGTTCTATGGGTAAGTTATTTGCACGATTATTCATAACAATTGGGCCCAGGCCCAAACTATAACGTCTACGTAATCTGAACACGACAACCATAACAGTTGCCCCCCAGCCCGGTTATCAAGTATACTTGGTAGCCGGGATGCATCAGGTGATTTGCAACCTTCAGGGTAACCATTAATCCGACTACAATTAGTTGGCTTCTTCCGGGTAAAATACTATTCGGATAATCCCCCGTCCGCAATACTCCGAGTAACTTATCCGGCTACGTTCATCCGGATACAATTCTTCGATCGTTTTGGAGACGTATTCCCATGACTATGCTTTGTTCTGTCCACTCTTGGAGGCATATGACTGTCCGGATAGAAAAACATCTCCGACTAGACTTTTATGGATA
>PYAF01004289.1:489429-499457 GCA_007407185.1 Glycine tomentella | reverse complement strand
ATTTAAGAATACCTAATTTTAATATATTTGTTTGATTTAATATTTGTATAATTTTATTTATTTTGTATTCAATATAAACATTAAAAGAAAAAATTGTTTTATTTTGTTATTTAATTTTGTTTTTTTAATTATAATTTTTGTTTACAATTTACTAAATAAAATAATTTAAAAATACAAAAATAATATAATTTATTATTCTTAAATAATAAATAAAATAATTTTATTAAAATTAACTAAATAAAATAATTTTAAAAAATTAAAAAAATTTAATAAACCTAAAAGAAAAACGTAAATTAAAATATAAAAGTAAAAAAAAAAAGGTAGAAGTCGTAAACTTTCACACGACTTCTACTTTTAAAAAAATAAAAATAGGAAATCGTATTATATTATACGACTTCCCAATTGAAATTTTGAAAAAGTAAAATATAAGTAAAGTCGTATATTTTATCATGATTTTATTTTACAACTTTAAAGTCGTAAATTAAAAATTATAGTAATTTAGAAGTTGTAAAAAGTTATATGATTTTAATGGAATAAAATTAAAAATGTAAAATCATAAAATTATTTACGACCTTTTTTTAGAAGTCGTAAATTTTTCTTACGACTTATCCATTTTCCATAAATATTTTAAAAAGCACCCTAATTCGGTAATTTGTAAAAAAAATTATCCCCATTACCTAAAACATCCGTCTGATGTTTATATAAATAAGTGTCCACCGCGTGGTTATGGCTCGGTGAAGAAAAACGCAAGCTGTTTGTTAGGGAGAGAAGAAAGAGAGAAAGATAGAAATCGAAACGGTGGTGAGGGCTGCTTCTGTTTCGTCGTCATCATCATCAAAGAAGAATGGCGGCTACTGTGTCTTCTGCGTGGTCCAAGCCCGGCGCATGGGCCCTCGATTCCGAGGAACATGAAGCCGAACTCCTTCAACAGAACAACGACAAGCCACTCACCGAGTTCCCCTCCCTCGCCGCCGCCGCCGCCACCAAGCCCAAGAAGAAGAAGGCTCAGACCTACTCCCTCGCCGAATTCACCGCCAAACCAGACACCTCCTTCGCCGACCAAGATCCCGTCGTCCTCCCCACCGGCCCCCGCCAGCGCACCGCCGAGGAGCTCGACCGCACCCGCCTCGGTGGCGGCTTCCGCAATTACGGCGACCGCCCCAACAGGAACAACTCCTCCGGCGGCGGTGATGAGTCTTCCAATTCCCGCTGGGGTTCATCTAGGGTTTCTGACGAGCCCAGGAGAAATGGTTTTGGGACTAGGGATTCCAATCGCGAGCTTCCGCCTTCGCGCGCTGACGAAACTGATGATTGGGCTGCGGGGAAGAAACCCTCTGGAGGAGGGTTTGAGAGGAGGGAGAGGGACAGAGGAGGGTTTTTCGATTCGCAGTCTCGCGCGGATGAATCTGATAGTTGGGTTTTGAATAAGAGCTTTGTGCCGTCGGAGGGGCGGAGATTCAGCTCCAACGGCGGCGGAGAGAGGAGGGTTGTTGGATTCGGCTCCAGCGGCGGCGCGGATTCCGACAATTGGAACAATAAGAAGATTGAGTCCAACGTTGGTAGCAGCGAGAGTGTTAGTGTTGGTGGGAGGCCGAAGCTTGTGTTGCAACCTCGGACACTGTCGGTGAGCAATGAAGGGGATAATGTGGGGAAGCCTAAAGGTGTTAATCCGTTCGGAGAGGCGAGGCCGAGGGAGCAGGTTTTGGCGGAGAAAGGGCAGGATTGGAAGAAGATTGATGAGCAACTTGAGGGCGTCAAGATTAAGGAGACAAGTGGTGGTGGTGGTGATGGGTTTGGAAAGAGGGGTTTTGGGTCCTCCAACGATGGTGGTGGAGGACGTGCTATTTTTTCTGAAAGTCGCTCTGAGAGGAGTTGGAGGAAGCCCCAATCTGATGATGATCGCCCTAAAAGGTTTGTCATTGACACCTATAACAACCCAACATGGTTACTTCTTCATTACTTGTTTTTGTGTTTGAGATTGTTCTGTGCATCTTTTATAATAATAATAATAATAATAATAATAATAATAATAATGAAGAAGAAGAAGAAGAAAAACTTAAGATTGATTGATTCAGTGTGTCCCCTTAGCTGATACCAGAATGGGAAAGTAAATGAACTTAAGGGCTCAGAATTGTTAATTCGCCTGGTTGTGATGTGCTCAGGGAGGGATGTTAATTTGCACTTTCCATCCAGTTCCCAAAAGTTTATTTGTGTGTGTGCAATGTGTTACTTTATCTAATGCAGACGAGATGCTAGTTATAACCTTCACCTTTCCGATGTTATGTACTTTTTTCAGTAGTATTTTCAACTAATTTAGAGTACTGATTTTTGGATTTTTTAAAAACAGTTTCTCAATAACACTTTTGGTTACTGAGCTTTCTGTATTCCTTATGCCAATATGGTTTTTAAGCACGTCTGTCTGTCCTGGATGAGAAGAATGTTACTATTAGGCTTTGGGTCATTTTGCTAGCCTAAGACTTGATTGATTGTTGGAAGATCTTCAAGCAGAAATTGTTACATGCTCGTAGAGTACCGTACGCTGTATTTTGTTTACTCTATTTTTTTTTTATGACGGACTTAGTACAGTATTTCCATATTTTTATCATTTAAGCCTTGGTTTTTAGTAAAAAAATGATAAATGTGTTATTGGTGGACCCCATCATTAAGCAAGCAAGCTTGAAACGTCATCATTTGAATGGAACGGAGCATACATAATCCTACATTGTGCTTAGAACATGCCATAATTTCTATTTTCTCATAATGGAGTATGTTTGTATCTTGTTATTTTTAACCCCATTTGTAATGATGTTGAGCTGTTTGCTCTTAAATGCAGTGCTGAGAAAGTGGAAGATGAACCTGATCAAAAAAAGGAAGTGAAAGATGAACACATTGAAGAAAATTGAAGAGCCGTCAATTACTTTTGGTCCCTGCAGATGGATCGATAAGAGAGTTGGAAATGAACATTGAACCTCTAAAACTTTATTTTTGTTCCCAATGAAGTTTTGTCCGTCTTTATCTTTTTCATGTTTTATTGTGAGAGATTAATACTGAAACAGTTAAGAGACATTTTTGATAGCTGTGCTGATAGCTTAGGCAGTCGTTTTTATGAATATGTTTGTTGCTAAATGTTGCCGTAATCCCCCCTCCCCCACCACATCATTCATAATCTATATAAGTAAGCTTCGTGATGAATTTCGTATCCAAGGATGTTCATGTTCAACTCAATAATAATATATGTATGCGTCTTGGATAACTCAGATATTCAGAATCCCCTCGTTGCAGAGAATAACAAAAGCTTCTTCCACTGGCGCTTTATGTTACCCAGTAATCTGACATCGTAAACGACTTGGTTTTCTTTCTCCTCCAAGTTAAATTCTGCAAATGGTTATTGATTAGAGATCAATATGCAGCCCTAATAAATTATTAGAGTGGCCTACGTTAAGCATCCTTGTGTTAATTGTTGCAAACTACACTGCCTGCTGTCTGCACGTTGAAAGAACTTGAGATAAGTAAGCCTTTAAAAATATACTTTAATTTCAATTTACTTGAAGCATCAGCTGCTTCTATCTTTTAACATTTTTAGATGCAGCAGGTTAACCTAGCTTCATCTTTAAGCTTTGGACTATTCCTACACCTGTTCAAACAAAAAATCGGTGATGGTATGTATGGTATGAGCCATTCATTTTCAGGGTCAGGGGAATGGAGCTTGCTCTCTCTGTCGACAAGGTTCAATATGTTCCAAGTAATCATTTTCAACCTCAACACCAGTGCTTTGCCTTTGTGTGATCTCGACCGACAGATGCGGAGATGCCTATCTATATATGATTAGTAAATCCTCCATTAGCTAAACATAAACAAAGAACCATATATAACAAGGGGGTTAAGTATTACTATATTATTATAGCTTATTGATAGGTAATAAATTGCAGTATTACTATATCGCACACGGGATTACATCTAATAACACGCAGCCACATATAAAGTATTACTACATTATTATAGTTGACTAAGATAGGTAGCAAGTTAAATAAGGTTACGTCAAACTCAAAGCAGTGTATATATAAGCAGTTCCTAAAAAGGGATGGGCTCAAAGGAAGAAGTTTGGTGTTGTTAGGAATCCATTTTTGAATTCTTATGATGGATCCAATGTCATTTCCATCTTTGAGGCCCATCTTAATGTGTTAAGGTAAAAATAGAATTTTGCTTTAGAATATTGGTGACTCTCCTGGCCTTTGCTAAGCTTCACTAAGATTAAATTATGTTGTTTTTTTCTCTTCAACCCAAAGAGGTGCAATAGTGGTAGATAATTTGGAAATAGAAAATTTGAGCACCATTCTCAACCCTCTCCAAAGTTGTGAAATGAGGACCTTATTGGCAGAGTTCAAATTGTCCATCAACGATTATCTGCAGGAGCTCGTTTTATCTCCTGTGAGGTCACTAGCTAAGATTATTCAATTCAATATCAATCAGCCTGATTTAGTAAGTATAATATGCTATCATTTTTAGATGAATAGTAGCATGGAATAGGCCATTACTATTTCTTGCTGTGTAGCTCCTCACCCTCCTTTAAGCTTATATTGCTTCAAATTCATCAATTGAAGTGTTTTACTCCTCAATTGGGAATGAGAGACACTTAATTAACGACAAAACGAGTTAGGCCAAGATTGATCAGTTCATTAAATATAAAGTTTGATCAGTAGTATTTATTTTCTTTGCATAGGCCATTTTTTATGGGCTAACTGGACATATTAAAAGTCTGTTTAAATGTCTATTTCGTAATAAAATTTATAAATAGATCAACAAATTTATCTTTAACTAGGCCAATGGATCTCTATGTAGTTAATGAGCCTAAGGTTTTAAGCAAATCAATCAATAAACTACATATTGATGCTAAAAGAAAATTTTAAATTATAAGTGTGTATGTTCTTTGTTAAAAAACATCTATCGTTTTTTCTACCTTAATTTTCCTTTAACATTCAATTCTCCAAACATACTTTCATCTACCGATTTTTTTCCTTATTAATTACAAATATAACCTACTTAAACATGTCTCAAATTTGTTTAGTTTACTTTTAATTCTGTAACAATAACCTTTTTGTGCACATTTTCCGTAATAAACTTTTATGAATAAGATTCTAAACATATTAATTGTATGATCAAATGTCAGAAATTAAATGTCAGAAATTTTCAAGCAATTTATCTCTGTATATTAAAGTACAAACGAATTTACACACATTTTGAGTTTCTCTTATTTAAATCTTAAATTTTTTATTTAACTTGAAAATAATCATAAAATACATATATAGAATCATTTGCAAAACAATCTGATATTGCTGAAACGAATTACGAATGGTTGTTTTTGCACTTCTTGTTGCAGGAAAAGACAAATGAATACGGGCAGGATAACCTAATTGCATCTGAAATGACAAGAGGGTTTGGACAGGATGAAATTGATGGAGCAATTATCAGAGAAAGGGTTTGAGAGGCTAATGAAGGAGAATCAATTGGATGCGTTGTAACTTTAGGTGCTGCTGCTTCTCCTGTGCTAGCAATTGGAGGTTATCCTGCAAATAATTAATTACTGTCCCAGGTGGTTATGATAGCTTTGGATTGCCATTTGGAATCTTTTTTGGGGGTTTAAAGGGAACAGAGCCCAAATTAATTGAGATAGGTTATGACTTTGAGCAAGCTACAAATTCGAGGAAGTCTCATCCCCACTTTTCAGTTACCTAAAGAAATTTGTGTGCCCGTTGATGTTTTTATTAGAAGTAATTATTTTTTCAAAAGCTAATCTTTTGAAGCTATAAAAGAATAATTATTTCGTTGAGATAAATTGAAGCATATACTTTCTTTGTTTTTCTAAATGGCATACATCGCATGCTTCATTGATAGACTTAGAAATAAAAGAAAATTGATGATGTAAAACATTCAAACAGTTTTCAGACAAATGTCCTAGCCTAAAATGCCAAATGTTGGAACTTGTAATGGGAGTGGTGATGACGTTGTTTACGTAGAGTGTTTTAGGTGGTGCGGTTTGTCCATCCTTACCAATAAATAGGTGATAGAGACCTTTTTGCAATTTATCCAAACCACAGGATTTTGCTTCCTAAATTTGACAAGAATCATTGGAAAAAGTTAGAGTGTAAGGAAAACTAGTAATTAATTTTGAAATGGAGACAAGGTTAAAATTAAAATCTGGAACATACAGAACATCATGTATAGTGAGAGTGGGTGAAAATTGAACAGTGCCTGAGTAGTGTGCAGTGACAGAAGTCTCGTTAGGGAGTTTAATGTGAACACGCTTAATTTTAGAAAAAAATTGGAAATAATTCAAAAAGTGGGTGATGTGATCGGTTGCCCCTGAATCTATTATCCATGACATGTGAGTCTGTTGATGGAGTTATCAAAAATATTTAGAGCACACTTGTTACCAATATTTGGGCCATAAAATCAAAAAGGCCCACTAAGGGAAAAGTTGGCATGACTGGTTTGCGGTTTGTCACCTGGGCCTGGCCTAATCAAAAAGGCCCGATCCAGATGGAGTTCCCTCTTTCAGCGTGAGATGCGATTATGAAACTTTGGTCTTCTTGGGTAATGAGAGTGTCCAGTTGGGAAACCATGCTTACGGTAGCAAACCTTGATAGTGTGCCCAGTACGACCACGATAGTTGTACTCTTTGTTTGAGGTTCCCTTTCCACCATTAACGTGATTTCCTTTGTCGGGGTTATAGCGTTTGTCGACGACGTTCACAAAGTTGTTTGTCTCATCCAGAGAGGCTTGACCAAAACCTTGTTGTCGTTCATATTGGATGACTTAGAGAAGACTCTGTTTGCTGTTACGAGACCTTTGAGAAACCTGATAATGAAGTCTTTGCTATGATATGTCTTGGCAGAGCACATGCATGTGGTCATGGGGCGATAGTTGTCCAGCTCTTCCCAGATTGATTTGAGCTTGGTGTAATAATCAGTGACTGGAGATGAACCTTGCTTAAGACCGTATATTTCTTCTTCTTGGAGTTCAGCAATACGGAGCAACCTTGAGAGAATCGTTCTTTCAAATCTTAATTTCCATATATCAATGGCACGATCAAAGTAGAGAACAGTCTGAGATATGGATGGGATCATGGACTTTAGAAGCCAGGACATGAGTAACGTGTTACAACATTCTCATGCTGCATACCGAGCATCTGTTGCCACAGCTATGGGAATAGATCCATTTAGGAATCTAATATTGTTCTTGGAGATACCACAAGTGGTAATTGTTTCCACTGAGGCCTGGTGTGACAATGATATAAGTATGACTTTCATTGCCCTCGAAGGATTTGTGTAGGATCCTGGACAATGACCTAGTCCTCTGCCATGTCAGACTATACAATATCAACAGAGCTCCAAGAAGGAGCTCTGATACCATAAAACAAAAAAGGATAAAAGGGGAGAGGACAAAGACTGACAAAAATGATTGTATTAGAAAAAGGTCCTTCTCATTGAATAATCATCGTCACTTTACAGGAGAATTATATAGACTAGATATTACAGCTCACAGATGGAATAAGGAATGACAACTATACTAACAGAAAGAAAACAACTCATATTGACAGCTCATTGTGAAACAAATAATAACCAAAAGAAAATAACCAAAAAAGAGAAAAATAAGCTATTGATATGGATCTGTGGTGGTGTTGATGGGCTTGTTGTTCTTGTTATTGGGTTGTTCTGTGTGTATGGGCTGTTAAGTTATTGCTGATATTTTATTTAATTTTTCAAATTTAATCAGACATGAATTATGTAAATGTGTAGCAAAATACTAAAACACACGCATATATTGCCTATACTTTATGTCCTTTAACCCGAAAAAATAGAAGGCTAACAGAGTAGTAGGTTGGGAGTTTTGATAAAGCTTTGTAGGAGCGATAACTTGTCAAATTTGGAGTATTGAAATTTCACATCAACATGTCTCAGATCCCACGGCATGCTGGTGGCATAAGTTGAGATTTGTCGATGTGTAAAATTAAAAAGGTACACGCTAGTTCTCCCGAAAGTGCTATAACTAGATGCGCTTTACTCTAGAAGATTTGCATGTTACATGAATATTTTAAATAAATAAAAAAATTACTTGTCTTGGCCACTGGTGACTAACATGAACTTGCATTCTTATTTTGAATAAGCTAATGCATTCACTAATGACAAGCAGCAGCCGATAATTTGCTTGGATATACTCAAACGGTGGGAAAGTGAACAGTACATGAACCAATGGCGTTGCCTTGTCGCGTAGGGTTTTTTTTTTATCTGTCATGTAGTTCTTGTATCACAATCTCCGACTATTTTGCATCAAGGACCGTCACAAAAGGCCGAGAAAAAACATGGCCCAACACAATCAATAATTCCGACAAAATATTTATATATATAAAAAAAAAAAAAAAAACACTTCTCGAGCATTCTTTCATGGAAGGGAAAAAAAGGCAGGACATCTTTTGGAACTTGGTTGGCAGAGTCCCAATGATTTTTTTTAATAATTTAAAGTAGCAGTTGTGTTGATTTGGATGGGATGATAGACACATACTAAAGGTACTGAGACGGGCTAAAACCAACGAGCAAAATTTAAGGGACGGCACTTAGAGCACAAACTGCTATTAGAGTATGGAGAAACCGAAAGGTACAAGTGATAACATTCTAGGAAAGAAGAGAAGAATTTACAATGTCTTAAATATATACGCAGAAGACAAGAATAAAATTGATGTAATTCTTAGAGTTCAGCAGCATAACATAACAAAAACACCAAAAGAGAATTGCTAACAGAGAAAAGTACTACTTTATGATCAAATAAGACAAACTTTTTTAGTATAAAAAACATAACGAAATTCAGTATCACTCATTTCATGAAAGATGCCATCTTGAAATCATTCCCTAATCCCATGAAAGTGCTCCAGCTCAAATAAACTAACTCTCATTATTAGTATTGTCCAAACTGCATTTGTTGATGATAACCAACTAGCTTCTTTAGGAGAGGGACGAGACCAATCAAAGCAATTTGAAGCTGTTCTGAACTATTTAATCGAATACTTATTTGTCCTGCCCCTCGATTATTCAAATTGGCCCGGGCAACAAGGTTTGTATGTCGTCCTACTGGGATCTGAGATTGCACATTGCACCCAACAGCAAGATCTCCATGCCAATCCATAACAGAAAGGCCAAGCGTAGTCAAGAAACGACCAAGAGGATAATCCTTATCTCTCAGTTGGGCCTCCAAACTGCCACCATAAGCAATGTCACCACGCCCTGTCATTGCACCACCACTGACAACCAGCTTGAATCGCTTACCAGCAACCAATTTGTCTTCAATCTTCAACCCAGATGATAAGGCATCACCAAGTAAAGTAAATGAGAGACCAGCAGTTGCATTATTTCTTCTAAAATTAGTAAATCTTGTCTCACTGCGTAATGTATAAGCCAAGTCCTTCCCCACAGTTTGCAAATCAAAACCTAATGAAGTTGCTTTCCCTTTCCCATGCTTAACTGAACTGGATATTTCCATCTGAACATTAGCATCCTTTTTATCTTTAGTAACCTGACCGGAGAAAGATAAAGGTATTTTTTCCTTGACAACAAACAATCTTTCTACATTCAACCCTTCATAACCCACATCATGATCCCATCCATGAGTTTCTAAAACAGGTCTTACAAGCCACTGATTTGATGACGAATCAAGATAACGATACCGGTGAGTGGGGTTATCAGAATCAAAAGAAGCAGGCAGGGCCAAATCTGGCATGGGAACAGGGACAGAAGCTGCACCGCCATTTTCTTCTTCCACATTTTCACTATGGTCACTTGGCAGATCTTTTGCTGATTCTGCCATTTTCTTCAACATTTTTCGTCGCTTTTTTTCTTCCTTCAATTGCTTCTTCATCAAAAGCTTTTCTCTATACTCTAACTCATCGAAATATGCTTTCTTATGAGCTTTAGACAGCTTTTCCACCTGAGCCTTAGTTAAAGGTTTAAATGGCGGCAAGTCATCATGTTCATTTTCAT
>PYAF01004289.1:472655-489329 GCA_007407185.1 Glycine tomentella | reverse complement strand
GAGCATTTGCTTCAGCCAGAATTTTGGAGGCAAAAGATAGAAGTAACAAATGAGGTTTCCAAACCTGGCCATTTGGCAATACTCTCTGACCAGCCCTATTTGTTCTGCAAGCAGAATGGTTCTCCACCAAGGATACAGGATTCATGAGACGCATGTCACCAGCTGCTTGACGAATGGCTTGCTGCACAACATGTGAACGCTGAGTAACAAACATGTCATAACTGGAAGCAGTACCATTAGGGCCTTCAGGAGGAGCAGATGCAGCATGAGTCAGAACCACAATGGCATTGAACCAAATGGATGGCCCAAAAATTTCAGTTATTGTGCGCAAGAGTGGCATATCACTAAAATCCCTGCTCTGCATATCTAACCTATCAAGATACAACACAATATCAGGTGGAGTTTTCTTAATAAAGTGCTTAACAGAGTGGAGGATCTTCTCATTGCTTCGCTGGTCTGCCCAGGAAGGTAGAAGTCCCGGCGTATCAATGACCCGTACCTTAATGCCCTGCACTGTTCCCACAACATCCTGAACCTTCTTGGTTCCCATATGAAAAGCACTAGTATTAAACTTAACCTCATCAAAAATAGAATTGATGGTAGCACTTTTACCAACTCCCGTCTTTCCAAGGACCATTATTGTACAAGAGAAATCAAGTGGCTCCTGACCTGCTGCTTCAAGCTGCTCAGCCATTGCACTTGCACGATCAAAGCTAAAAGCACCAACACGACCCCCATTCCTTCCTCTGAGTTGCTCAGCCAGTCCTAATCTATATAAAACTTGAGCTACAACAACATTATGGGGAGTTTGCCCAAGCCTATGAGCCAACCGTAAAAACTTCACCCTGATCATCTGAAGTTTCTCACGTGTCTCATCATACTCCTCAGCCTCCCCACTCGAGGAGTCCTCCATTTGCTGGGACTGAGTATTAGATACAGCACCATTAGCACGGGGCTGCTGCACTACCCGTGACGCGGGTTCCAGTAATGGAGCTGCACGACCAAGGCCAGTTGGATGAACAGGAGTGGACCCAGCAGCAGGAGAATTTTCGGATGAAGGACGGACAGGAGTAGGCACAGTACCAGCAGACCTTTCCGATGAAGAAGAAATATCTGCTGCAGGTTGAACATGTTGCTCTCCAGTCACTTGAGTGGTTACTTTCTGTTGAATAATCTTCTCCTGTATGCTTTCAGGCTCCTCAACCACAGAAGTGTTGACATGATCTCTATGCTCTTCATCAGAAATCTGAGATTGATCATCCTTATTACTTGCTTCCTTTGGTTCAGCTGCACTAGCCTCCTGAATAGATGGTGTCTGATTAGTAGAGGAATTTTCCAAAAAGGGTGGTGAGCTTTCAGCTTCAGCATAGCCATTACCATAATCTCTTACTTCAGTATTTTGAATGCCATCAGTACTCATTTCTTCACCATTTATATCCTCGTGACTCATACTAGTGCCCAGAGAATCATCCTTCATATCCCTAGTTACTTCATCTTGATGTTCTATAGTCATGTGAGTAGAATTGTTGTGTACTTCTTCAGATGTATCATCTTGAATCTCCCCAGAAGGATCAGCTGAAGCATTTAACTTTACCTCTAATTTGTCATCTCCAAGCTCAGTATCTGAGCCACACTCCTTCAAATCCCCAGCATCAGTACCTTGGGCTGGAATCACCTCACTGGATTCAGATTCCATAATAGGTTCAGTAGCAACACCATCCACATTGTTTGTGCTTCCATTCTCAAATATCATACCACCATTTTCTCTAGGAGTCATGAATTCAGAATCATCAATTTCAGCCTTCTCACTCACCAAACCAGAATTTTCATCCACCATAGTACCATTTTCCTGAACTAACATTTCTCTGTCATAATTTAACCCAGATTCTTCCTTTCCACCACCCCCATCACTACTCTCCAGATTATCATCCCCCACACCATGGGATTCATCAAAAATTTCTCCATCCACAGGCACTCCAGAATCAACACCATCCAGATGAACATTATCATTTCCCTGCCCGTCCCTTTCCTCCAAGTCTTGCTCAGCAATTACCTCATCTTCCCCCAGCTTCCCAGAGTCAGCATCAGCCCCAACAGCCTCCTCAAAGGAATCGGGATCCTGCGTGGCATCTGGAGTATTTCCATCCGCCAAAGCAGAAGTCAATGCAGTACCGGTTTCGGCATCATCTTGTTTATCAACTACCGCATCCTCCAAATTGAGTTCGGATCCTTGACCATGGACCTGCTCCCGTGGCTCCATTGCCTCCTGAAAAACCTCCTCTGCTTCTAAACCCTTGACTTGATCAGAGCCGGTTACACTCTGCTCAGAAACCCCTTCACCACCCACTACTCTCTTGCTCTCTCCCTCGCCATTGGCACGAAAACCATCAGCCTCATAATCCATAACAAAATCCTCGGATGTCACTAAAAAACCCTAGATTCATCAAAGGGGGCGGGGAGGGGAATCAGAAAGCCATATAACCGATATAATGATAATGATAAGAAAAAACGGAGGCGGAGGAACGAAACATTAAGAAATACTATTCACAAATCAGAATTGCAAGTTTCAAAAGCAATAACAATCAATTAAAATCGATGCCCGATACGACTTAACCGTTAGAAATAGAAAGAATAATAATGTTGAGAGAGGAGAGTGATGGAGTGAAGTAATGAGAGGCAGGTGATTAGGGTTTAGCATAAAATAAAGAAAACGATTGAATAAAAAAGCAGATAATAGGAGAAATGCTAACCTGTGAATTATGAGGGGATTAGAGAGAGGGAGAGAGGGAGAGAGGAAATGAAATGGAGGTTGAGTTGAGAATGTGAATGTGAATGTGTATTTCATAACACGAGCGAGGAGGGTTTCTTTACTCGGTAGCAATTGCAAATGCCAGTAAAGAGGTGGAGTGAAATATAGAGATAAGGACAGATGAACGGCTGGAGATTGGGGTGACAGATATGGATCGGACGGTGAGGAGAAGCGCATAGGAATCGTCGTCAAATACGCAAGTCAGTGTGATGTGGATGAAATGTTTATAGAATAGATTTGATCTTCTGGCTTGCGTTTCACATGGACATGGATGTCAATAAATCACTTTTGTTGAGCTTTATTTTAACATTTTTTGTTATTCAGTTGTTAATATTTGATGACAAATAAAGAGTATGTACATTAAAAAAAAAAACGATAATGTTTAAAGATGGTCAAAGTATTTTGACATGAATTTTATTCCAAAATACTTTGTTTTTTCAATTAAAGTGTTGTGTTTATTTGTTTTTTAAACAACTTGGATTCTTTCCCCATCTTTTTGGTGTCACTTATGTTTCATACTAAAACTTAATAATCACAATTATAATCACAAGTGTTCAATTTCATCCATTTTATTCATATCTAAAAGATCCTAATCAAATTATGTATAACGCTTGTGTTTTCTTTTTATGAAAATGGAGTATAATTGAAACCAAACATTTTTGTGTGTGTGTGGAAATTGAAAGTTGAAACCAAACATGGCGCAAGGAGTGTCAAAGTTGGATGAAGGGAGGTAGATAGAACACAGCATAAAAAAATTCGTTATGTAAAAAAAATAATTATTTATAAAATTAAAAAGGAACAAATCATAGGCAAATCACTCACTATATTGGAGTTATTTGTATAATTATATCAAATAGAATAAAATAATACTATAATAACTATTATTTAATCTCATATATATTACAACCAAATTCACATTTCTGATCTAACTTTTTAGTTATTATTATCTTTTTAAGAATTAATAATAATTAATAATTTACATATCATCCAAGATTGTATTTAAAATAAAATATTAAATAATACAATCAAAACTTTCAGTTGGTTTAAAATTTTCAAAATAATATTCATAATAAACAATTGCTATAAATTAAAACAAAAAGATCAATAAATTATATACTGAAGTAATAATGATGATGAAATAATTTATTTGAATGTATATTTTGAATATATAATTTTTGGATTTAATAAATTAAATTTAAAATAGATGCTAAATCATTTTACATGTAATTACAATCCTACACTTTGTTTTCAATTTATTTCTTATTTTTTTAAATTATACAAAAAATAGAGAAAAATATTTTTACTAATTTTTATATACAAATATCAGAAAAAACAAAAAATAAATAAGTGACAATTTTCCATTTAAAGTAAAAATAAAAACAGAAAAACAGAAAATGCTTTTTTTCTGAGAGTAAACTAGGATTTTTTTTTATTTTTTATTTTAAAGTTGGGGTTAATACGGTTCGGTGAAAGCACGGCGCAGGCCGATGCGTTGTTGACCCATATTGGTTTTGCTGAGATCCACCGTCGATGGTGGCCGGAGCTGGTTTAACGAATCCACCATTAAAGTCTTCCTCCAATTTCATTTCCTATTCACATTCATAGTCACTGACATAGATGATGAAGTTGTTCAAGTTTCACTTACACACTTCACATTCACATTCACATGGTCTTTCTCTGCAATGCCAATGCCATCACCCTCAGTCCACAACTTCTGTATCGTCAAGTCCCTCTTATCCAACCCTTCCCTCCCCGACGCCGTTTCTTCTCTCGACCTCTTGCGCCTCAAGGGCATTCGCTTACCCTCTCACGTTCTCGCCACCCTCCTGCGCCGCTGCTCCAAAACCAGATCTTACCGAGAGGGCAAGTTGATTCACCTCCACTTGAAGCTCACCGGTTTCAAACGCCCCCCAACGCTTCTTGCCAACCACTTGATCTCCATGTACTTCAGCTGTGGCGATTTCGTTCAGGCACGCAAGGTGTTCGACAAAATGGACGACAGAAACTTGTACACCTGGAACAATATGCTTTCTGGGTATGCTAAATTGGGCTTGCTGAAGCAAGCTAGGAGCTTCTTCTACCAAATGCCTCACAAGGATCATGTATCTTGGAATTCAATGGTGGCTGGGTATGCACACAAGGGCAGATTTGCTGAGGCTTTGAGATTTTATGGACACTTGAGGAGATTGTCTGTGGGGTATAATGAGTTTAGCTTTGCCAGTGTCTTGATTGTTTCTGTAAAGTTGAAGGATTTAAAACTTTGTAGGCAGATCCATGGGCAGGTTTTAGTTGTTGGATTTTCGTCCAATGTAGTTATATCCAGCTTAATTGTTGATGCTTATGCCAAGTGTGGGAAGTTGGAAGATGCGAGGAGATTATTTGATGACATGCCTGTGAGGGATGTTCGTGCGTGGACAACATTAGTTTCGGGTTATGCCACATGGGGGGACATGGAATCGGGTGCTGAGTTGTTTAGTCAGATGCCTAAAAGCAATTCCTGTTCGTGGACATCTTTGATTAGAGGTTATGCAAGAAATGGTATGGGTTATGAAGCACTTGGGGTGTTTAGACAAATGATCAAGCATCAAGTTAGACCTGATCAATTTACACTCAGTACCTGCCTCTTTGCTTGTGCCACTACTGCTTCACTGAAGCATGGTAGACAAATACATGCTATTTTGGTGCTGAATAACATTAAACCTAATAATGTTGTCGTTTGTGCTATTGTTAACATGTATTCGAAATGTGGAAGCTTGGAAACTGCCATGCGAGTCTTCAATTTCATTGGAAATAAGCAGGATGTAGTGTTGTGGAACACGATGATATTGGCACTGGCTCACTATGGGTATGGTATAGAAGCAATTATGATGCTATACAATATGCTAAAATTAGTAGTCAAGCCAAATAGGGCCACTTTTGTTGGCATTCTAAATGCTTGTTGTCATTCAGGTCTTGTTCAGGAAGGGCTTCAGTTATTTAAGTCCATGACTAGTGAGCATGGTGTCATCCCTGACCAAGAACACTATACGCGCTTAGCTAATCTTTTGGGTCAAGCTAGATCTTTTAATGTATCAGTGAAGGATCTGCAGATGATGGATTGTAATCCAGGTAACCATGTTTGTAATTCTTCGACAGGTCTATGTAGAATGCATGGGAATATAGATCATGAGACAGAAGTAGCTGCATTCCTTATTAAATTGCAGCCGCAATCTTCTGCTGCCTACGAATTTCTTTTAAGTACATATGCTTCACTTGGGAAATGGGAATTGGTTGAGAAAATAAGACATATTTTGGATGAGAGACAGAGGAGGAAAGGGTCAGGCTATTAGTTGGATTGAAATTGATAATAAGGTTCATACTTTCACTGTATTAGACGTGTCACACCCTCTGAAGGAAACAACTTACTCAGCTTTGAGGGCACTTAAGTAACCACATGGAAGACCATGCCCCACTACCTAACTTTGGAATGTGATAGTTAGATAAAAAAAATTCCCAGTAGATCATTTTTTGTAGAGAGCAGGAATATGTTTTCCATTTACTAAGTCATTATTCTTTTTCCTTTTTGCTGATACCAGATTCTGCAGAGTTGAACTTCCACATTGTTATGCTTATTACTTATTAGATGTTTCCTTCTGAAAAACCGAGGAGGAATGAGAACAGTGGTGGGTGGGAAGAACCGAGAAGACAGTTGATTTCGTGACAGATTTCTTGCTTCCTTCTTTTCACCCATTGTTTTGTTTGTATTTTTCACCAACTGAACGAAATAACAAAAAAAAATTCCCTATCAAAGATCTTCCTTATTTTTTCGAAGCAGATCTCTTTCCTTATATGACTTCGAATGTTTGTCATAAGAACTTGACCATGGAATATGGGAATGCTAATTGTGAAATTACAATCGAATTCCTAATGGTCATTGATAGGTGAGAGATTCCTGTGTGAGCATTTGATGGAGGAAAGTTTCACGTTGTTCTAGTTCACAAATGTTCAGCTCATTCTCTGAAATGCTTCACGTTGAATCGCGTGGGAACGATGAAGCAATATACTATGATAGTTAACTGTTGGCGGTGTTTTCATCAGTTTGATGTTTTATGCAAGGCTCAGGGAATTGAATTGGATTCCTTATAAGATGATTTTTTCCTCCTATAGGAATAGGAGCTTACTTAGCATCTATATTTCTATATTATTATTCTATAAAAGAAAGGTCTGACCATGCATCCGCGTATCATGTCAATAATATGCAGTATGCACTATTATTAATGAAAGGTATCAAGTTCTTTACAGGTTCTTGCTTTATGTTTAATTATATTTTCTTTTTAAAAACGTGACAGTGGACAAACATGAATAGAAAACAAAACTAAGCGAGACAAACCACGCTAGACTGATAGATTCATGACAAGATTCATCATCACACCAAAACCAGAGGGTAAAACTTGGAACAAGTGATCTCTAGTTTTGATGTGAAGTTTGAGGCACTAGTTTGTAAGTTACGAGCAAATCTGGAAGAGATTCTCATTCTCTATAGCCTATACTACTAATATCCATGTGTCTAATTAAAATAAGGTCTGATCATTTGTTTCTTAATATCTTCTCGCTATCAAAGATAAATCTGGCTGTCAGGGAAAAATTTTAAAGGCCGATCAAGAAATAAAATGTCATACTTTTGCTTTTCGACACGTGACCATTTTTTTCCGATTTAAATTGGTTATATTAAGTGAATAAACAAAGACAAATACTAAGTCAGAGAAGCTTCAACAATCAACAGCCATACAAGTGGACCAACCAATAATATATATTCTCGGTTATAACTCCTTGCCAATAATTAGAGCGAAGGTTCCCACGAAGTTAAGACAAACAATAGTCTAATTGATGAGTCCTTCCTATCCAAAAGCCAAAGCCAAAATTCTTCGAGATAACCAAAAACAATTGAGTGAAAGAAAGCACAAGAATCATTTCATAATATTTCGCAACTTTTGTCCAATTCAGCAACTCCATTCCCATTGATTAAAAAAACAATCCATTCTGACGACACAATGCCTTATATTAAATCCCAACAACAACAACAAAGTCATAAGCAGCAACAGCTAATTCCAGCAGCAACAACAACAACAGAAAAAGAAGAGGAAGAACTAGGAATTCCTCTTCTTGTTGTTCTTGTCCTTGTCCCTCTCCTCATCTTTGATGGGTTCCAAGGTCTCGAAACAGGTTGAGAGACGAAAGGCAATCCACACAGAGAAAAAAACTCTGTCTGATCTCAGAAACTCTGGGCAAGACTACCCCGGCTCAGATTACCATCCCTCAGACAGAAAAAAATGGATGTCTGAGCTAAACCCTGAGAAAGTTGTGATAAAACAAATTGTTTGGCCTGGAACCCATGATTCTGCAACCAACAAGATTGGCATCCCATGCATCACTCGGCCTTTTGCTCAATGCCAATCCTTGTCCATCTACCAGCAGCTTGTTTTGGGGACAAGGGTGATTGACATTCGGGTGCAGGAGGATCGCAAAGTGTGCCACGGAGTCCTCGTTACATACAGCATCGATGTTGTCATCAAAGATGTCAAGAAGTTCTTATCAGAAACTCAGTCCGAGATCATCATCCTCGAGGTTAGAACTAATTAGAACCTATCAAGCACAATACTCATATCTTATATTTGCTTCACGTATCTTATACGCATCAAATACTGATCCTGTTGGATACTTTAATGATACAACGAAGTATCCAAGTCTTTACAAAAATTCAATACATTATAAGAGACATAGAAACATAGAAGCATTCTCCTTTAATGAACAAAAAAATGAAAATTGTCCTTATTATAGATGATTTCAAGAAAGCAGTGAGATTGATAATATTATTCCAATTTATAAACAATAGGGAGTAATGTTCAAGAAATAGTGTCATAATTTGGATTCACAGACATGTAATTATATATTTACTATGTTTTATGAATTGTTATACATACTTAGATATGTATCTTATATTTATCATATCCTATCTAACTTTAGAATAACTGTATTGCTGTATACTATTGGATACACCTTATATCTGATAGGCGTATGATATCTTTGCATCATAGGTTAGAACCGAGTTTGGGCACGAGGATCCTCCGGAATTCGAAAAGTACCTTGAGGAACAACTGGGGGATTACCTGGTTCCCCAGGATGAAAATGTTTTTGAAAAGACCATCGCAGAAGTGCTACCAAAGAGAGTTATATGTGTTTGGAAGCCAAGAAAATCACCACAGCCTAAGGCAGGGAGTCCTCTGTGGAGTGCAGAGTACTTGAGGGATAATTGGATCAACACTGATTTGCCATCAACCAAGTTTGAGAGCAACATGAAGCATTTGAGTGAGCAGCAACCTGTTACTTCCAGAAAATACTTTTACAGGGTGGAGAACACCGTTACGCCTGTGGCGGATAACCCTGTACTGTGTGTGAAGCCTGTCACTGAGCGAATTCATGGCTTTGCAAGACTCTTCATTAGTCAGTGCTTCTCCAAAGGGTATGCAGATAGACTGCAGATTTTTTCTACGGATTTCATTGACCAGGATTTCGTTGATGCATGTGTTGGATTCACATGTGCCAGGGTTGAGGGTAGAGCCTGAAAATTGAAATTATCTTTTCTCATGCTTGTAACTCAGTTTAATTGCTGTTTCTTTTTCTTGTTCATGGTTCTGTCTCTTTTCTGTAGCAGTGTAGCTGGATCATATGGTTGATGGGGTCATCTAATATTAGAATTTTTTGTTTTTCTAGAAGTGAGTGTATATTTGGTGGAAATTTCTGATTTGGAAATAAACAATGGTTTGTTCTGTGGTGTCATGTGAATGCAAAGTCAATTGTTTTTAATTTTTACTTGCATTCATTTCATTTCATTTTTGTGGTTCGTACCTTGTTTAAAACCGTAACTAGGATGACAACAGAGAAAAGTACACTTACATTAGTGGACAGAGATCGGAAAGTACCAGATATAAAGTTTGTTTACAGAGAAAATTGATTTTGTCCTTCAAAAAATGGTAGACGTGCACTCCAATCCTTTGCCCTTTGGTGACCTCAGTGTTTTCTTTGGTTAGTTTTGGTCCAAGAATGCAATAATGGAAAGCCTTGTTCCACGAGGTATACACTAACTAAATCATGAAATTTGCAAGTATCTATCCGTTTACTTGTTAACATTATTAAAACGCAAATTTAATTCTTTACCTTTTACAACTGTCGATCAATCTTTATCTAATTTTTTAAATCAATAAATACTATCAATTTGGTCTCTAACATTACAAAACCACTCGAATAAATTTCTGATTTTGACCATAATTATCGGTTCTTAAATTTCACAAACATAAATCAATCTTTTGAACATTGTTGCGATTAAATTTATCATCTTATCGGAGAAAGTTAGACCCAATAATTTTTTTTGGGTTCTTCGGTTGGTAAGTAAGAGCGGGGCTGTCGTGTAATGCCATTAGAGAATGATAGAGACATTGACCAAAGTATCCCATTTAAAAAAAAAAAATACCTAAATGCTACGTCAGTCAAAATAAATATCAAATTGTCACGCGACATAGTTCGCTAGACACCCCAGCGAATTATGCATGTACATAGTTCGCTAGACACCCCAGCGAATTATGCATGTACATAATTCGCTATTCTGTGCAGCGAATTATGTGCTGACAAGGGCGAGAGAGAATATTTTGCTGGAGAGAGTAGCGAATTATGTACAGTTTCAATAAATAATTGCTCCCACTTTCCCGAAACGTATATTATCTTTCTTAATAACTGCTTTCACTTTCTCAACGTATGTTATCTTTTTAATAATTGTTTATCCCTTTATTTTTGCAAACTTTTTCAACTATATTGGATGATAATTGACAGATTTTTATTCAAAATAATTTTTAAAAAAATTATATTGTTTTATAAAATTAATTTTCAACTAAATAAAAAAATATTTGAAAATAAAAATACAGTTAGAAAATCTATTTAAAATTGATTTAATTCTTATAATCAATTTAAACTGATTCAAAATATCGGTTTTTATTCAAAATGATTTTAAAAATATTGTATTGTTATACAAAACTAATTTAGTTGATAGAACTGATTTTCAACTAAATAAAAAAATATTTGAAAATAAAAAACAATTAGAATAAAATTATTTTGAATAAAAATCATTCGGTTATCATCCAATTTGGTTGAAAAAGTTTGCAAAAATAAAGGGATAAGCAGTTATTAAAAAGATAACATACGTTGGGAAAGTGAAAGCAGTTATTAAAGATATAATATACGTTCTGGGAGAGTGGGAGCAGTTATTTATTGAACGGTAAGTAATTCGCTACTACCTCCAGCGAAATATTCTCTCTGCCTTATCAGCACATAATTCGCTGCACAGAATAGCGAATTATGTGCATGCATAATTCGCTGGGGTGTCTAGCGAACTATGCCGCGTGGCAGTTTGGTATTTATTTTGACTGGCGTGGCATTTAGGTATTTTTTTTTTAATGGGGTAGGTTGGTCATTGTCTCAGAATGATACTCTTACGACTGCAAGCATACAAAAATTTACGCCCACCATTGCAAGCTGTTTTAAATGGATCAAGGATTCAAGGGCTTACAAGTTAATTACAACTTACAACAGTACTTTGATAAATTTTTGGAATATTAATAAATGGTTATTTGTTTTGTAAGTGTTAACATTGACATTTTTTAATTATCGAAAAATGATCTTTGAAAAAGTATTGTAAATAGTCTTTTAATAATGGTTAACGTTGATAGAAGAAATTAAGATTTAAAAAGTATCACGATACTATAAGATGTCAATAGTGGAGATTGAAGATATAAGTTATTAAAGGTGAAGATCAAATATCAAAGTCATCGACGGTGAAAATTGAAGCCAAAGTCATCAATGGTAGAGATCGAAGACCAAAGTCATCAACAATGAATATTTAGTGGAAGTTTGTAACGATTACAAATAGTTATAATTTTTATTTTATAAATATAGAACTTATATTTTGTAATAAAGGGAATTGATACACAATCACTTAATTCCTCAAAACACCAACATATCTATCATCGAAATTGGCAAAGGTTCAATAGGTCATCGTTTATGTATTCAATTCCCACTTTTATGAATTCATGTCTGTTTATTTTACTCCACATTTCTAAACCCTTGACCTTTTCCAATCTTTATTTCTTCTCAAAATTTTACTTTTTCAATCACTATTTCTTATTGTTATCGAAATTACTTACAAACTAATTATTGAATCGAAAATACTTTTATCAAAAGTTATTATATTATCTTATGAATTACAACCTTATTATAACTAAAATGGATATGTTTATCGAAATTATTATTATTATTTGTATTAAATATTAAACAATTATCTATTAAGTTAAAAATTATGAACTTGCTTATTTAACCAAAGAGAACTCATAATCAAAAATTAATTTTATGTCTCACTTTTAAATATTTATTTGTTAATAGAATCATTTAGTGAAAATTTATTTACTATCTTAAAAATATTTTATTTCGAGAAATAAATCCAATTTTCATGATTAACCATAAGTAAACTATATTTGGTGTGTTTGATTAACTTTTATGCTTTGTTTGAATTGAGAATGAAATAGTGAGGAAAGAAATAGGAGCATAGAAATAGAGATAGAATAAAATAAAAAATATATGTTGTTTGGATGGACAGAAATGAGAATAAATGGAGTTGGTAAATTTCATGATTTCTCATTTGGAGTAACAAAAAAGAGACAGAAAGAAATAAATGAATTGTATAAAAAATATTTTATTATAATAAAAACCAATTTTAATTTAATACTTTTCTCTTAACAAAATTATTTATTACTTTGAAAAATATATTATAAAAGAGAGGGATCATTGATCTCCTATTTCATTTCAATTTGGGGGAGGAGAGAAACGTTTTCTGGTAAGTTTATTTTTAAGTTCCACATAAATAACTTCTATCTTTCATATTGCTTTATCAAACAAATGATAGAAAATTAGTATTTCTTAGCTCCCTCTTATATATATATATATATATATATATATATTCACTTTATTTTTATTCAACAAATAAGAAGTTAGGAAATAACAACAATAGTAAATATAATGATAACGATAACAAGTGATAACAACAATAATATATATATATATATATATATATATATATATATATAAAGATAAAAGTGAGATGAAATTAAAAAAATGTCCGTTTGATAACTAATTAATAAAATAGAGTAAATCGATAAAAAAAATGTGAAGAGTGTATGATAAAATTAATTATATATTTTATCCTTTCATAACTACTTTTCGAAGCAAATAAATAATGATAATTTTTATTGTTTAGTCCTTTAACTTTTTGCAAATCACACTAACGGTATGTGAAGTTGAAAATAAATTTATACCATTCAGATGTTAATAGCTGTAACTAAAATTATACCACTAAAATTTGGGCCTGACAGAAGATGTGGCTCCCTACCAAACCTATGTTGAATAGAGTTTTCAATCTTTATTAAGCTCCACATTTAATCTATAGTTGTGTGTCTCAATTCTCAAGTAAATTCTATTATTGGGTCCAAGCTAGATCCTTAGAGGACAACAAGCTGGTTGGAGTAGATATGGGCTTTAAGGACGGTTTGGTTCCCCCCTCCCCATGGGACCATTAAATGTAACGTGGATGTTGCATTCCATGTTATTAAGTGGATGGTGAGCCAAGCCTATAGAAGGGACTATAAGTTGGTTGTTGAGGATTTACAGTCAAGAGGCCGAGATTTTTCTGAACTTCCCTCGATCATTAGAGAGTGTAAATATATATTCTCCCTTAATCCAAACTACTCTGTAGAGTTTGTCAAAAGGCCAGCAAATGTTGTTGCTCATGCCCTTCCGAGGGCAGCAACAAAATATGCAAGCCTGAGAGTTTTTTTTATCAGATTTCTATGTGTATTTACAATTGCATCATTAATGAAATGAGTTCAGTTTTTACTGTAAAAAAAAGTAAATTATATTCCATAAAAGATATTTATAGAGAAAAGACAATATATTAAATAACCATAAGAACTTAAGTTTAGCAGGAAAAAAAAAAAAAAAAAAGAAGCTTATATGTAAATCATAGTTTAATCTCTAGTGATAAAGGAGCTTATATGCTTAGTGCTCAACTGGACACCAAACACAATTGCTTTCTGATACTCATAAAAAAAACAAATATATATATATATATATATATATATATATATATATATAAGATTTATGAAATTAAAATAAATTTACAAATATCAATTTAATTTTTGTCGAGTAATGATTTTTCATTAAAGAAAAATAGGCAACTATATCTTGCGATCACCAAATGTAGGAGATTTTATTATCATTGACATCTATTAATATTTGAGTTTTTTTTTATTCATAAAAATAAAAAATAATATAAGAAGGTTTAAAAAAACACTTACACATCATGTTAAAAAAGAGTTAAACCCCTTAGTATATATTCTAATGTAATTCTTATACAGTAAAATACACAGTATTTAATATGATAAATAATTTTTTGTCTCGTATAAAAAAATAATTGTACAGTTTATAACATTAACTTGACAAATATCTTTTGAATTTAGTGTAATGAAATAAAATTTAAAACAAGGTTACTTTTCTCATAATGCAAGGAATCACATTTCTTCCCAACCCAAGAAGGTTCATAGTTCGCAATAATGCTTTTAAAAACAGGAAATTGGAAAAGGTAGAGTCAAAACTTACTCAATGAATTTCATTGAGTGAAATATATCGTCACCAAGGAGTTGGGTAATGGCCTAATGGGTATGATGTTGTGCACAAAAGACAATGAATGTGATAATACCTCTGAACAAGTTGCTACAGGGCAAACGCAACCATTGGAGAGAAAAAATGTGGAATTGTGGATCCAAAAACAATAAACAAAGGAAGAACAGAGTAGACGCTCGAGTGCAAGTGTATTAAACAATGTTTGCTGAATTGCTGCTGAGAAAAACCACACCACACCAAGTTTATAACCACAGTTGGGGCGTACCTTACCTAAGGTAACCATGAGCTCAAATGATGATGAAGCACAACAAAACCCTACTGTACGTTAATTCCAACAATACCAAGCCTAGATATTAATGTGCTGCTCATTTAATGGGCCAATAGTTGGCTAAATAGTTGAAGACTGATTATGTAACCATAACTTGTTGCGACCAAAAAAACCCTAAATAATTGAGGGAAATTAATTAAAGCAAAATAAACTGAATTGAGGGCCATGAACGCCAAGAATAGTCTTAGTATCCTGGTTCGATGGGATTATGAATCTTGAGTTTAGTCCTACAACATTTAGTTAGTGAAAAAATAAAATATGGAGATGACCAAGTTAAGCGATAAGGATAAATGTTGATTTCAAGAGTTATTCAAATAAAAAATAAGCACTTGCAACTAAGAACAAGTCGTGGTGAGTCAAGGGATGTTTTTGAAGATTCGCTTCCTCAAAAGTCAAAGTAAACTTATGATTGTGATCAGTTGATGATATAGTCAATAAATTAACAAATTAATGGGAAAAAAACAACAAAGTAATGGATTTTGAGTTGAACAATTGAATTTAAATTTGATTTTGGGTGAAAATAATTCTTCATACTTTTTGTTGGATTGAAAAATTTATATTGAATTTTTTTACTAATTTTCTTTTATCATAAAAATATTTAAACATAAATTACTTTATTCCAAAATCAATTTTTGTAAAATTATTTGTTTTTCAATTTCTCACCCCAAACTCACACATTCTGAGAAATCAATTATAATCAAAAAATGATTTTGAGTTGAAAATAAATTTAGATAACTTTTGTGTTTTTTTAAAGGTAGATAACTTTTCTGTTTAATTAAAAAAAATGTATTGAATTTCATTACTAACTTTCTAAATAAAAATATTTAAACGTAAACCATTTTACTTTGAAATCAATCTTAACTAAAATTAATATTATAAATGCTCACTATTCAATCAAAAAAATAAAACAGGCTATTCTAGTTGAGCACGATTTAGAAAATGTTTGTCAAGAAGAATTTTATGAGAAATTTTCTACAACAGGCTATACCAATATATGATTACAATTCATATCTGTACGCACATTTTATTTTAAGCAAACGCTAAACAGAAGAAGCAGCATAACACAACAGCTATAAGAAGTGGGTATCCTGGAAATATAAATTGAAGTTTATAAAAAAATATCAGTTCAAAAATTATGAACACGCGTGTGTGTGTCTATATATATATGTATATATTCATGCATTTGTTAAGTGATTTAGTTATTTAAATTTAATTCTTTTAAAGTGGGGAGATGGGTAAAGAATTTACCAATATTTTTTTTTTCACCATGAAGAAAGTAAAAATAACACAGCACAAACCGAAACTAATGCCCATGCCATGACATCTGCTTACAAAGCACTACGTAACTGTGAAGGCCTGAAGGGCACCTATCCCAAACAGTAAATTATTTACCACTAATTTAAAGAAAGCATTTTTTAAATGTAACCCACATTTATATTTTTGGTAATTAATGTAACCCACATTAAACCAATGGTGAATAATCCTTCAAAGTTAAAGATAACTTCTGTTATAAACTGTACTAATAATTAATTATTTTAAAAAATTTATATATACTTAATTTTAACATAATCCTCTGTAACTAACTTTTGATTAAAAAATACAAATATAATTTATTTTACAAATGTGATTTTTTATATATAAAAAGTCACACATGTTAAACGAATATGTTATATTTGATTAGTTCGATTAATATTGAACTCGATTATCTTAAATAAAAATTATGATTTAAGTTTTATGGATAAAAAAATGACCAAAAGGAAGAAATTCACCAAAGAGAATT
>PYAF01004289.1:412614-472555 GCA_007407185.1 Glycine tomentella | reverse complement strand
AAAAGGAAGAAATTCACCAAAGAGAATTAAAAGAGGTCAAAGTTATATGTAATAGATATATATATATAATTTGAAATTTTTAATATATATATATATATATATATATATATAACAAGTCAAATCGGATCAATTAATGATCTATCAATTGGATCATTAACTCATTGACCCCAAGATAAAAGGATAATAAGATTTTATATTGGATTTAAATAACTTCAATGATAGTATAAAAATAAGACTACCAAACATAAATATAAAATAAATATTTATGTTATCAATGATTTATTTTTTTATATTTCTCATCAACGATCTTAATTCCTAATTGATATTTTATTAATAAAACATATACTTATTCTAAAAATTATATTGCTAGAACTATAAATTATAGTTCGCAAGATATATTTCTAAAATAGGTATATTTAATTCAAGTAATATATTTCTGGAAAGCACAAGGTTTGTACATCTTAAAGGGAAAAGAGTATAACGGGTAATTGGGAGGTTGGGGGATATTGGGCTGTAGTTAGCAAAAATGAGACTAAAAGTAAGAGCCATAGAAAAATAACGGTAGTTTGGGTCGGCCTAGTTAAGTTAAGCCGAGTCCGTACGAAGTACAGGTTGTATTACAGTCAAATACACCACCCAACTTCCTTTCTCTCACGCATCTTTTTCAGTTATCAGATTCAGAAAGCGATTCTTTCCTATTACAACAGGACCATGAAAATGCTGGCAACAGGGGGAAGAATTCCCTTTTCAGAAAAAAAAATGGTAGTATATTTCAATTCTTTGTTTTTTCAAGTTTATAGTTTATTTCGAGCATTGATATAATATATTTTTTTGTTTCCATTTTAATTAAGATATAAATTCTATTTTTATTATTAAAGTCTTAGTCCTTTATATTTTCTCTTGGGATATTACTGTTTTTTATTTTTCCAGTAATTTATCTATTATGGTATAGGTTCTTCATCAATTAAGATTTTCAAAAAAATCTTCTTGCGTAACTCGTACAATATATACTTTTAAGTAATCATCATTTCTTTGTATTCTCTGTCACTCTTTTTTTTTCTTACATTATTTATTATTAATGATGTTTATTTCTCAATGTTATATTAGTCGTTCATATAACCAGAGTTACTCTCAATTGCAGTTGCCGATGGACTATACTAATGATTATCTATCCTTATTCATATTGTGATTGTGAAATTAACTTTAAGAAAAAAAACTTCAACTTCATGTGTGAGTGTAGCAGATATGTCTGACAAACACACGTAAACCTGAGGTTGGGGAAGAGAAGAATTGGAAGAGGGGAAAATAGGAAGAGAACAAAAGAGTACCTAATTTGAGGAAACCCGGCCAAACTACATCAGACTTTGATCATCTTTGATAATTAATATTATAGCTGATATAACATATGCAAACAGTAATAATACAAATTTTAAAAAAATCATAAAAATCATAAAAACATAACAGCAGGCAACTATAAATTTGACCCCTTCAAAAATAAAGATAACATCTGTTATAAACTGCACTAATAATTAATGATTTTAAAAATTATTATATATAGTTAATTTTAACATAATCCTCTGTAATTAACTTTTGATTAAAAAATATGAATGTAATTTATCTTGTAAATGTAATTTTTTATATAAAATAAAAGGTCACAAGAATATGTTATATCTGATTATTTCGATTAATATTGAAATCGATTACCTTAAATAAGAATTATGATTTAAGTTTTATATATAAAAAAAATTGAAAAGGGAGAAATCCACCCTAAAGAATTGAAATAAGTCAAAGTTATATATAATAAATATATATAATTTTTAAAATTTTAATATATATCAAATCAAATAAAATCAATTAATGATTCATTAATTAGATTATTAATTTAATAATCTATTATCTCAATCAAATCATTTATCGTACCAATTTTTATAATACTGATTTAGACTCCTTAAGAATTGTCACAATGATTAAAAGCAATAAATAATAACTTTTTAAAAAAATTGTCTAAAAAAGTACTTTTTAAAATTAACCAATCTAGTGGTTATATTTTTTATAAAAAACAATAAACAGATCATTTTTTTTATTTCGTAACAAAGTTCAATTTTTTAATTATAAATTCCAGTGATAAGCCTCACTCAATCCTACGGATTGGAGTTTTGCCTAGAGACATCAATGTGCAATATTTTAAAAAGTGTCGTGGCTTTGTCACTTGTGACCATAATTTTAGAAACTATTTACGTAATACTTGGGTCGTATCAGTGGTTTAATAATTATTTGCTGATTTATGGATTATTTATCATGTTGTAATCTTTTTATTTTCTTTCAAGTCATTATATCTAGTTGTCCGCTACTGTGACTCAATTTAATGTTGCAATGTAACATGAGTGTAATATGACTGTTTTTGAAAGGAATATCCTCTTTTTTTTTTTGTTGGGAACTGGGAAGGACATTTTGAAAGAAATATCCTTGATCCTACAATTAAAAGACACATGAATTTGACCTGATAAATCAATAAATTTGATGAAAACTGTATATGATAAATACAACAGATGATTCCCGCGAAATTCATGTTTAATTATTTACAGTTTTTATTATTTGTAATTATGTAGTTGGTTTTCTTAAACTCTTATCTCTTTTATTTATCTTTTTCGTATTTATTTTTAAGTTGGATTATAATATCTTTAAAAAAAATTATTAATAGTTAAAAATAACAGTCAAAATATAGATTATTTATTATAAATTTAAAATATAATTTATATGTTTAAAAGCATTTATTATTATGAATTTTAATATAATATACTTTATATAAGAAAAATATTTATTCATTACAATTTTTTTTATAGTTAGATATTTATCTCATGCATTGAACTTACTAAAATACTTATTTTTTTTAATGGAAATATGTATTCTATTTCATTAGATGGAATAAAAAATAGTTAATTTTATAAATGAATGTCTACAATTCTTTTTTCTCAGTTAAAAAAAGAATAAAAAAAATGTTGTTAGATGAGAGAAAGAATCAGGCGAGAGAGAAATTAGTTTTATCATAATATATCCACATGGATTCTTTTTATTTAATTACACGATCGTTCCTTATTTGTGATAATCTTGGTGTCATCAATTTTGAACTACATTTTCGAACTGTGAAAATTTTGTTCTATTTGTTAGTACATTTGGGGCGAAAAGTGTCACCTCTTTAAACCAAATAAGAGAGACGCACTTTTGCATCAGTGGGCGATTTCGACAATGCTAATGCTTGTTATGGTTTCGATGGTGCTGATGGGAGGAAACAACAACGAGTTTGATGCTTGTTATGACTTCGATGGTGCTGATGGTGATTTCGAAGAGCTACTGTTTTCTATGTTGCAGGAGAACACCGTCTCATCAATCGTGTTTCCGTGGGAGAACACCACCGACAACAATGTTCAATCGTCGGAGAACACCGCCAGCAACACTGTTCAATCGCAGAACAACACTCATGATCACCTATCAGCGCAGAAGAACAACACTCATGATCACCTGCAGATAGAGTTTCTTCACAGCGCAACAAACCAGGTTGCTCACATGTTGACAGTAGAGGTCGAGTTGTCGGTCTCCTAAATCAATCACAATACTTGTTGCCACATAATGGCAGCTGGAGCGAAGAAGAACACAAGTTATTTCTGTTTGGGCTTCACAAACATGGAAAGGGAGATTGGATAAACATTTCAAAATTGTTCAAGCAAGAACCTCAACTCAAGTTCTAGTCATGCCCAAAAATATTTCCTTCGTTAGGCATCGACTCATAAAGGCAAAAGAAGAAGCATTCATGATATAGTCCTACCAGATAATCACCTTGTGCCTCACCAAATTTACCAACAGATTGGAGTTTCTTTTCCAAATATTAATGGTCCTCTCTCTCACCACATTGACCAACAACATGGGGTTCCTTTTTCATATCTTAACGGTGTTGTCCTTCACCACATTGACCATCAGAATTTGGTTGCTTCTCCAAATATTGATCTCCAACACTTACATGAAATGCATCCTTTAGTTCCTCACCACATCAATATGCAGAATCGGGTTGCTTCTCCAGGTCTTGCAATGCAGCACTTGCATGGAATGCATCATTTAGTCCTCCACCACATCAATCAGCAGAATCAGATTTCTTCTCCAAGTCCTGCAATGCAGTTACATGGAATGCATCATTCAGTCCCTCACTGCATCAATCAACAGAATCAGGCTGCTTCTCCAAATCTTGCAATGCAACAGTTACATGGAATGCATCATTTAGTCCCTCACAACATCAATCAGCGACATTAGGTTCCATGCAGTGCAACACTGAATCAAAATTAGCATGATTGTTTATATTGATATTTGTTTATTTACAATGTTTGAAATTGTTCAATACAGTATTCGATAATTTGACAAAAGTAAAACAAAATAATTAACATATATATGTGACAAGAAGTAAAATTTTCTAGAAAGTTAAAGGTAATTAATTTGAAGATACTAAGACTTATGAAAAATTAACATAAAAAATAAAATATTAATAATTTAAGATTTTTATAAAGATACAAAAAATATATATTAAATAATCATAAATTTATACAAAAAATGAGAATATATCAGGATATATTATCATATTTAAGAATTGATATTGATATTTTATAATATAAATATATGACTGACTGTATATTATATTAGGGAAAAATATATTTTTAGTCTTTATATTTTTGTTTTTAGTCTAGAAAGTTTCATATCATTCAATTTAAGTTATGTTTGACAAAATTAATTAGAAAGTTAGTTGGAAGCTAAAAAATTAACTTATTAAATTAGAAGTGTTAGGTAAAACTAAATGTTATAGTAGTTGGAAAAGTATAAAATGACAAAAACTAATAATATCTTGATTAATTTTGAAAAGGTAACAAAGAAATGAATAAATATATCAAAATAAAATATATAAACCTAGAAAGTAGAAGTTAGCATTTTAAAAACGTTATTTTTCAAAAACAATTAGAAGCTACTAAGAAATGCTTGTTTACCGAACAATCAAGTGAGTTTTTCAATTATTAAAAAAAGTTAGAATCTAGTTAAATATCTTATCGAACATAACATTTGTCCCCATACTTTATTAAAAACGTGTTTCTTAAATCCCTCTGCCCATTTTCCTCATAAACAACATTAATTTTGCTTGTTAGAATTGATTGTGGGGATTTTTAAAAAAATTCATTACAATGACATGGTTTTTTTTAATAAAAAAGTTATTAAAATGTCTTTCCCAAAAATTCCGAACCCTAATTTTCAACAACTTCATTTCTATCTTTTTTTTAATCTTCATTATTCAACCGTTTGTATTACATATATATGAATTCACATAATTCTTCATTGATATCTATACATAAGAGTTGTGGTTTGAAATTCATAGTCTGTTCCTCACAAATTAGGGGTGGAAAAAGGTAAAGTCAGGCCAGATTTGGTTAGGCCTAGCCTTGACCTGATTTAAAAACATAAAGTTTGGTCTGACCTATTTACCTGCCATAAGATTTTTTTAGCCTTGGTTCAACCTATTTAAAAATCTGGTTTGGCCTATGAACCTATTAAAAAATCTATTTTACAATAAATATTATATATAAAGAAAATATAATGACTATATAGTAAAACTCTGAAAATTCGCATAATACTTTTTAAATTTTAATATAAATAAAGACACATACTTTTCTTTTAATTTGTGCTTGAAAAAAATAAGTTAAAATTAATTAGAGCACTTTTAAGTATTCAACAAAATATTATAAACAAAATAAGCAAGCTAAATAAAATACCATAAGTTTCATTCAATAATTAGTCTTAATGCCAAATACTAAAATAAATAAGAAATAAGAACCAAGGCAAGTTAAATACAAAGACCAATAAAAATTTGAATTATGAAATCATCTCCCAAACATGAAGAAACATTTTTTTAGGAAATTTAATTTTACAAAACACTTTAAATCAATTTAGGAAAGTTAAAGAAACAATTTTTAAATAGAAAATGTTTCATCATCTTACTTATATTTTCAAATAAGTAATAACTATTTTATGAGATTTTCAATGTGATTTTCTGAAGTAATTGATCATCCACCTTCATAATAAGGAAAAATATTTTTAGAAAAATAAAAATATTATTTTTAAGTTTTAATATATATATATATTAAATAAGTCAGTCTGACGGACCTAATAAACTTTTTTTAAAGTTTGAATCTGACCTTTTTATTTAAATAAATTATTCAAAAAGTCTTAGTCTAACCTTTATAAATCAAATCAAAGACTCTGGTAAATAGCTTCATCCATTTTCATCCCTAATCACAAGTCACAATCAAAACTAAAGGAATGAACGTTGGGAAAAAATGTTGTTGTTGAAAACGAGAACCAACAATGATCTATTTCCTAAGAAGTAATATCATTGTAAAAATATATGCAGATGGACTAAAATCACTTTTTAATAAAGTATAGGGATTAAATTAAAGAATATGAAACTTCAAGGATTAAAAAAATAGAGAGAATAAAAACATATTTATCCTATTATTTCATAAAGCAAATTCATTAGTACAATAACAATATATGTGATTAAATATAATATTTGTGTGTAATATTTCTCAACTCCACTTATTATGGGGATTAATTCCTTTTAACATATATATCATCTTCTAACAAGATTTATTTGATACGCAGAGCAAAAAATAAATTATAATTTAGCTACTTGAAATTTGTATCGGAATCAATAGTGAAAATATAAAAAAACTTTGACTATGTACAATACTCATCGTCTACTTCTGCAGTTCTGCTCAATAATAAAAGTCAAGTTGTCATCAGAGACATCATATTCATACGTGGAGGATGAGGATTCTCTGCTGTTAGAGGGTGAATAAAACTTGAATCTCAACCTTTAATTTTATTTTTCAACCTATATAAAATTAATTAATAAAATATGAGAAAATAAAATTTCAGCTAGTAGAATGATTATGTTTTTTGTTTAGCACCAGGATAAGAAGATTGGCAGCATTGCTTTTATAGATGTCTGACAGTCAAATTCAAGAGCAACTTAAGTGCGTACAGAATAAATAGCGCTTGATCTGTTCTTTTTGTTGAGTCTCTTCTCTTCATGCCATTTCATATTTTTGTGTTAATAAAACGTGTTTTGTAAAATTGTAATTACATGGCTGCCGTGCTGGCACTATTATCTTCTACTTTAATCAGATTTAGGACTTGTTTTAAAAATATAAAACAGATTACAAGAAGGCTCAAGCATTATATGATTAAATATAAATATAAGGATAATATATAAAAATATAATTAAAACATAATTTAATTGACCTCTAATAAATTTTTTTCGTTAATTTTTTGTAGATGATAATTTTTTCACATACTATTTTATCTATGTATTTTTTTATTATGGAACACATTTTATGAGTTTTTATGTCAAATTAAATTAATATTTTTATTATTAATTATATTAAATAAGATAAGAATATTTTTATCTAACATGATGCACATGAATGATCCTTTATTATGTGATAAGATGGGAGGAAAAACACAATAGGTGCGTATATTTTCAAAATCCTTCTAGACGAAAATTTGAAGATGATGCCAAGGAGGTAGTCAGACACTCATCATAAATTTATAAATTAGTCATCTAAATAACAAACTAAAACAATGTATAAGTTTTTAAGTATAATATATACACACCTAATAGGTAAGTAATTATGTATATTTGCACCTGTGTATATATGCGAGACTTTAACTAACTCAAATTAGAATGGTTTTTAAAATTAAAATTCAAAATTGTCTCGATTCAATAAAGAATTATTTCGTTTAATTTTTTTACTTCTTATACTTTTTTTTTAATTCAATTTGTATGATATGCTTTAAATTGAATTAATTCATATATACCTCAGCACCCTAGAATTAGACCTGTCATTGAAGCCTGACGATTATACATGCTATACCAAGACTTGTAGGTTTGAGTCTTAGTGTGACCCATCAATTGCATATTCAATACGAAGCTTAAAAGAACTGTAAACCATAAATGCATTTTAGCAAGTGGTAAGGAGTTAGGACCACATAATGAAAAATGGTGAGTCTATCCATTTGAATAGTGTGATGAGTCAGCAAAGAACATGATCCAACCTTGACTTGTACAACCTCAGCCACGTTTCGCCATTCACATGTATCCGTATATTACAATTTTCATTTTTGATACACACTCTAGTCTCGTCTAGTGTCATTCACAAGCTAAAAGAGATGAATATTATACACAAATTTATCTTTTTATATGTAAAAAAATTATTTTTAAATTTAAATTCATAATCAATATATCACCAACACACAACGACTGTACGAGAGACTCGTTCTCATCTACATCTAGTGTCATTCATGTGTTCTATAAAAGGAAACTCCCCATATCATTCTCCTTAAGCCTTATCCACCTTCAATCTCTTCCTTCCCAACAGTTCCACACGTTTTCTTTACTCCTCAAGTCCTTCAGTGCCATTTTTTTCTAGAAAAAAACTGTTTCCACTTTTATTCAATCCACAACTGAAAACAGAGGACTCTGTTCTTGTGCTGAAAAAACAAAAACAAAAAATGGCTTCCCTTTATGATGTGCTTGGTATTTCAGTGGGTGCAAGCTGCATCGAAATAAAGGCTGCTTACAGAAATCTGGCAAAAACACACCATCCTGATGTTGTGGCCATGAATCAGAAGGAAAGCTCAGCGAACCAATTCATGATGATCCATTCAGCTTACTCAACTTTGTCTCACCCAGAGAAGCGAGCTCAATATGACAGAGAAATCTATAGATACAGAAGATCAGCAAACATGGCAGCAAGTAATCAGACATTTTCCTATGCTGGAAGTGCAAGGAAATGGGAAACAGACCAATGTTGGTAGCAGATCGTGTAATCATGTTACTCATGTACATTATTATTATTATTATTAACATTAACCATTTTGTTCTTTTTCTTCTTCTCTTCTTCTAAGTTTTTGTTATGTAATTCATTTATGTTATCCTTCTTCACAATACTATCCTAGACTATATAGTTCCACCATACTTACTGGATCTCCTGATTCAAGCTTCATGTGAATTTATGCCATGTTGATTTGGTCCGAGACACCCCTGTTGTTACTTACTCAAACTCTATAGTCTATAGCATCTATTTTAGTTTATGTTTTCCAGCAAAATACAAACAGATATTTTGTCAACACTCAAAATTGGTTGCCTACGTGACAAAGAAGTGAAGAATAATACTTACAAATTTAGAAAGATACCTTTAGGAAAGAAAAGAGCTTTTTGAAATGGGATAAAAAGAATACGTAAAAACACTTTGCTCATTCATCCTGATTGTATGTGAAGGTACTGACCATAATTTGTGAACTTTCTTTTTCAAATTTTGCAGCTATCCACGATGGTTTGTACAGTAGAGCACAAGAAAAAACTTTTACAAAAGCTGATTTGTTTGTATTTGTAATTAGCTTCTCTTAACAGAGTACAGGAGGCGAGTGCAAATTTCCCTTATTCTTTTTAGGTAACTGTTGGGTACTGCGGACCCTCAAATATCAAATTGAATCAAATTGTGAAAGCGGAAATCAAAAGATCAAAGGGAGAGAGAGAGACAATCAGAATTTGTTTTACGTGAGAAAACCTTACTCAATGTGAGAAAAGGAAAAACTCACGGGACCTAGTCCAGTATCAAAATCCACTATAACAGAGAACAGTTACAATGAATCAAACATACACCAATGTGGTGGTACACTCAACCTCTCCAACAATGATGGTCACTCAAACGCTCACAGTGTTTCACTCTAAGTTCTCAAATATGCAAGCACTATGGCTTGCTCAAATATAACTCTCAAGACTGTCACTTGAGGCTCTCAAATTTCTGTGTGTCTTGCCTCCACCCTTACTCATCTATTTATAGGATGAATTGGGTTTACAATGGGTTGAGCCTAAGCCCTCAAATAAAAACAGAATCAAATAAAAACAACAAGTATCAATCAAGTAAAAACTGAAAGTATCAATCAACTAAAAACGAAAATTATCCAACAAATCTCCCCCTTCCGTTTTTCCAATGCGACCGAGGTCTTCAACTTCAACAACTCGGTCTTCTCACCTCGGCTTCATCATGCCGAGTTCATCAGCCTGGCTCCTTCACAGCAATCTTCAAATTTCCATGCTGGTACCGGCTTCGTCATCATGTAAGTCTGGTTTTCATGCGGGGAATTCATCTCATCTTGCATGGTCTTCTTCCATTCTCCTTTCTCTGAGCTCATCACGACCTCATCATAACTCTGAGGCTCACCATCTTCAGCAATGATGGTGTATTCATCATCAGGGTACCTTGTAGAAGGTCTCCTTTCTCTAGTGGGGTATCTCGACTGTTCTTCCTCAGCCTCATCAGAACCCAGTTCTTCACTCTCAACTCGAATCCCGTCATCATCAGCTTATTCATTGCCTTCAGCGATGCCTTCATTGGTTTCTCCCCCTGCTTCAATACTTTCACGAGGGACAGGTTCCTTACTTCGGACAGTAACCCGGACTTGGGGCTTCAAGATGTCATGGATGGTCTCATCCTCATGGAAGACTACTACATCTCGGCTTCTAACAATCTTCTTGTTGATTGGATCCCAAAGTCTGAAACCAAACTCGGTTTTAGGCGAACCGAGGTATATGCACTCCTTTGTCTTTGCATTCAGCTTTGCTCTTTCATCTTTAGGGACATGCACGAAGGCTCGGCATCCAAACACCCTCAGGTGATCATAGGTCGCTCTTCGAGCTGTCCAGACTTCCTCTGGAATCTCTCCTTCTAGCGGTCGTGATGGTGAGAGATTTATCAAATCCACCGTTGTTCTCACTGCCTCTCCCCAATATGCTTTCGACAACCTGGCGTTGGATAGCATACTTCAGACCTTCTCTTCAATAGTCCGGTTCATTCTCTCAGCAAGCCCGTTCATCTGAGGAGTCTTGGGGGGCGTCTTCTCAAGTCGGATCCCGGCTTCTCTACAGTAAGCTTCAAAAGGACCACGATACTCACCACCGTTATCAGATCTGACCACCTTCAACTTCTTGCTAGTCTCCCTTTCCACCATGGCGTGGAATTCCTTGAATGATTAGAGAACCTGGTCTTTTGTCTTCAAAAGATAAACCCACACTTTGCGGGAGTGGTCATCAATGAAAGAGACAAAATACTGAGCTCCTCCAAGCGATCTCTCCGTCATGGATCAAACGTCAGTATGGACGAGGACTATAATCTTCCTTCGTCGTCTGGGTTGATCCGGTCTCACAAACGAAACCCGGTGCTGCTTTCCAGCTAGGCAGTGCGAACAACTCTCCAGCACTTGACCCTTCAACCTGGTCAATAGCTCTTTCTTCTCCAAAATATGGAGTCTTTTCTCGCTCATGTGGCCGAGGCGCTTGTGCCACAGCTCCAAGCTTGATCCATCTCGGACTGAATTGGCTTCCCCGCCATTGGTCTTTCCTTGCATAACATACAAGGAGCCTTCTTTCTTTCCTCGGGCCACGACTAAGCTTCCCTTGGTCAGCTTCCATCTGCTTTCTCCAAAGTAATTTACTGACCCGGCATCATCTAGTTTTCCAACCGAGATCAAATTCAAACGCATGTCAGGTACATGCCTCACATCCTTCAGCGTAACCCGACACCCTGTGTCTGTGGTCAAGGTTACATCACCAACACCAACAATCCTGCTGGTCACCTGATTTCCCATCTTCACGACACCATAATCTCCTTTCCTGTAAGCAGAGAAGAATTCCTCATGTGGGGTGACGTGGAACGAGGCACCGGAGTCAACAATCCAGGTGCAATCATCATGGGCTACATTCAACATTTCCTCACTAAGAAGGAATATCTCGACATTCGGGTTGGCAGCCACCGCCGTGGTGCTCTGGTCACTTCTTCTGGGAACAATTTGATCCGGCTTCACACAGCTGTTCTGTTCATCATTCTGCAGAGTCCTGCAGTCCGTCTTCTTGTGTCCTACCTTCCCGCAGTAAAAGCACTTCAAGTCATGCTTTGGCCTTGACCGGCCTCTGGACCTATCTCGTCCACCTCGATCTCGGCTCTTGCCACGACCCCGAGAGTCGGTCTTTCCTCTGTTCTCAGCAACGTTAGCCTCAAACGTGCTAGATACACCTCGTTCTCTTCTCCTGGCTTCTTCATTCAGGAGGTTGTCTGTCAAGACATCCATCATCAATTTTCCTTCTGGAACCGAGTTGCTCAAAGTCACCACCAAAGTATCCCAACTTTCCGGTAACGAACTCAGCAACAACAAAGCCTGCATCTCATCATCAATTTTCATATTAGCTTTAGACAATTGATTCACAATACCTTTGTAGGTGTTGAGGTGCTCGATCATGTTCATCCCATCCTTGTATTCAAGCTTCACAAGGCGACAAACCAGGTGTGCTTTGTTCCTGGGAGTCTTCTTCTGAATCATGGACTCCAATTTGTTCCACAACTCGTACGGGTTCGTGAACTCGGACACGTGCTCAAAAAGGCTTTTGTCAATGTATTTCCTGATCGTGGCCACCACCTTACGACTCAGGATCTCCCAGTCCCTGTCCGACTTGCCAGTCGACTTCTCCTCCATAACTATGGGATCGTATAAATCCTTGCAGATAAGATGATCCTCCATCATCAATCTCCAATAGTTGAAGTTATCTGCGGTCAACTTGAACATATCTCCGTCATGAGTTATGCCACTGGTCTCCATTTCGTCTCCTTCAGAACCCGTCGAACCTGGGCTCTGATACCACTGTTGGATATCGCGGACCCTCAAATATCAAATTGAATTAAATTGCGGAAGCAGAAATCAAAAGATCAAAGGGAGAGAGAGAGACAATCAGAATTTGTTTTACGTGAGAAAACCTTACTCAATGTGAGAAAAGGAAAAACTCACGGGACCTAGTCCAGTATCAAAATCCACTATAACAGAGAATGATTACAATGAATCAAACACACACCAATGTGGTGGTACACTCAATCTCTCCAACAATGGTGGTCACTCAAACGCTCACAGTGTTTCACTTTAAGCTTTCAAATATGCAAGCACTATGACTTGCTCAAATATAACTCTCAAGACTGTCACTTGAGACTCTCAAATTTCTGTGTGTCTTGCCTCCACCCTTACTCATCTATTTATAGGATGAATTGGGTTTACAATGGGTTGGGCCTAAGCCCTCAAATAAAAACAAAATCAAATAAAAACAGCAAGTATCAATCAAGTAAAAATGGAAAGTATCAATCAACTAAAAACGAAAATTATCCAACAGTAACAAAGGAGGAAAGAAAAAAGATAAAAGGAAGTGAGTTTTGTTTAAGTTTTTCCTAAAATTACATTTGAGGATTAACTAAACAATTATGGTAAAAATAAATAATCCATCATAGACCACAGAAAGACGTTAATATAATAACATTATGGTGTATTAGTAAAAGAGAGTTACTCTCTATCTAACTATATGTTTCATAGATAAATATATAAAAATAAATGAGAAGTTAAAAAAAGAGAGAGGATAAAATACAAATTAGAATGAGATATTACTTTTATGATCATTATAGATTATAGAAAAGTCTCTTGTTACTTACACCCCAATTTTTTCTACGTACACCCATACCCCCTTTATACCTCCAAATCATCCATTATATCATTTTTTCCTTAAAGATGTACACCCCTTTTGCTTTTCAGAAATGTATTTCTGAAATTAAATATACCTATTTCGAAAATAAATCTCTGAAATTATAATTTATAATTATGAAGATACACTTTTGTACATCTTTAAGGGAAAAGAGTATAATGGGTAATTGGGAGGTTGGGGGATATTGGGCTGTAGTTAGCAAAAATGAGACTAAAAGTAAGAGCCATAGAAAAATAACGGTAGTTTGGGTCGGCCTAGTTAAGTTAAGCCGAGTCCGTACGAAGTACAGGTTGTATTTCAGTCAAATACACCACCCAACTTCCTTTCTCTCACGCATCTTTTTCAGTTATCAGATTCAGAAAGCGATTCTTTCCTATTATAACAGGACCATGAAAATGCTGGCAACAGCAGGAAGAATTCCCTTTTCAGAAAAAAAAATTGGTAGTATATTTCAATTCTTTGTTTTTTCAAGTTTATAGTTTATTTCGAGCATTGATATAATATATTTTTTTGTTTCCATTTTAATTAAGATATAAATTCTATTTTTATTATTACAGTGTTAGTCCTTTATATTTTCTCTTGGGATATTACTGTTTTTTATTTTTCCAGTAATTTATTTATTATGGTATAGGTTCTTCATTAATTAAGATTTTAAAAAAAATCACTGAGATCAAAACTTTAATAAGCACAATTAAGAATTCAGATTTTATTTAAATTGATGAAAAAATTAAATAATGACAAAATGAATAATTCATAAAGTTTACACCAAGATTATTAAATATAATAACATTATACCTAACTAGAAATTTATGCCACACTATACCTGTGTTCAAATCGAAATGCTTAAGTCAATTTTTTCAGAAATATAAACCAGCACTTGCTATGATATGCATAGGAAGACACAGGATTTGGAATTTGGGAAAGGTAAGAATTCAATGGATTTTTTTATTATAAATTCATTAGGACAAAATGATAACGACACACAGCTGTACAATTTTCTTTTCAAGTGTGCTCGCCACGTCCATGCCCAGCCACATGAAAGTAGGCCCGTCCCTGCCTCATCCCACAAAATTTTCAGAAAATTAAAATTACGGTAAGCTCCTGCTACAAAATTTCCTTATGTAACTCGTACAACATATACTTTTAAGTAATGATCCTTTCTTTTTATTCTGTCTTAATCTTTTTTTTTTCTTACATTATTTATTATTAATGATGTTTATTTCTCAATGTTATATTAGTCGTTCATATAACCAGAGTTACTCTCAATTGCAGTTGCCGATGGGCTATACTAATGATTATCTATCCTTATTCATATTGTGATTGTGAAATTAACTTTAAAAAAAAAACTTCAACTTCATGTGTGAGTGTAGCAGATATGTCTGACAAACACACGTAAACATGAGGTTGGGGAAGAGAAAAAATTGGAAGATGGGAAAGTAGGAAGAGAACAAAATAGTACCTAATTTGAGGAAACCCGGCCAAACTATATCAGACTTTGATCATCTTTAGTAATTAATATTATAGCTTATATAACATATACAATCAATAATAATGCAATTTTTTTTTTTAAAAAAAAACATAGATAAAAACATAACGTTTAGGGACAGCAGGCAGCTATAAAATTGACCCCTTCAAAAATAAAGATAACATCTGTTATAAACTGTACTAATAATTAATGATTTTAAAAATTATTATATAATTTTAACATAATCCCCTGTAACTAACTTTTGATTAAAAAATACAAATATAATTTATCTTGTAAAATGTAATTTTTTATAAAAAAAAATCACACATGTTAAAGAATATGTTATATCTCATTAATTAGAATAATATTAGACTCAATTATCTTAAATGAGAATTATAATTTAAGTTTTATGGATAAAAAATTAACTAAAAATGGAAAAATCCATCAAAGAGAATTAAAAGATGTCAAAATTATGTATAATAAATATATTTATAATTTTAAATTTTTAATATATAAAATTAAATTGAATCAATTAATGATCCACCAATTAGATCATTAACTCAGTAACTCACTATCTCAACTTAATCATTGATCAAACACAAAGACAAAAGAAACTTACACAGATTTCAAACCATAAAAAAATCTCAATAGCACATATCATGAGTTAAAGATATAGCAGACCACAAACTCTGATTCTTGAATGTGTTCCCTTTTGGCCTCTAAAGCAATTACATCAAATAAGACTTAGCAGCAAAATAACAAAAAAACTCTGCAATAATACTTTAACAACACATTACATAAATAAAATGGAATTATCAAAACCAAAAGGCACTAAAGTATCTATCTAACTTCTGAGTGGTTTAGGCTTCAAAAAACAGACAACAAATGACATTTGATTTCCTTAGTATGCCAGAACCATCTAACCACAGTACAGTGAAGCAAAAAAAATCCCATAAACAATTTACTATCACAAAAACTACTAAATAGTCACAGAAGCTGAGAAAATTGTCATAGCAATCAAAAAAAAAAAAGTAGACACACATATACAATAAAATATATACATTTTCAGTTTACATCACTTATACCATAGTAGGTCTATAGTTGATGAGTCGGATAATGTTAAGCTAATAGTACATTTGGTAGGAGAGAAAATTTCAAATTTCCTAAGAATATTTATTTTTCATAATTAGTATTTATTTTAAAAAAATAATATTTATGAAAAATAAGATTTTCTTTTAGTGGTTTACATGAAAACTTTCTTGTGAGGAGGTCAAAATCTTAGTTTCCCAAGTTAAAATTTTCTCTTACTAAGAGGGGCTGTTTGATAGTAAGAAAGATTTTACATACATGAAAATCATTTGTGGAAAACTAGATTAATAAGAATCATGATTTATGAGAATATGTAAAATATATTTAGTTAGTCATAATATATTTCTTAAGAAATAAAGATTCTTGCATTTTGTTACATTATAATCTTTCTGGATATATAAAATCTTTTTACAAATATACCCTTCATTAAAAATTACATCATTGAATAATCTTCTCCACAACTTTGACCTTTTATTATTATTTTTTTGTCTTTTTATTCTAGAATAAACCAACTAGTGCTATAGTTAAAATTGGTACGCAATACAAAAATAAACCCAAGTGATCTATATCATGTAGGTTTAATAAGGATACTGGCAAATATAAAATTTTTGGATAATGAGAAACACTTGAAAATATAGAAATATAAAAAAAATATAGTACCATAGTAGTAAACACCGAAACTTTTGAATAAACAACAACCATATTTGTAATTATAAAAAATGATAATGTTGTCATTTTGCGTAATTAAAATTTTTCCTTTACTAGGGAAACTTGGATTCCTAACCCCTCTTAAGAATGTTTTTGCAAAAAAATTGATTAAAATTAATTTTAAAAAATCATAATTTTCTGAATTTTTTTATTAATTACATCCAAAGATAAGAATCACAATTTCTCAATACAGCATTTATGGAAAAGTAAAAACTTTTTAAGTATCAAATGTCCCCTAAATTAAAATATTATATTAATGTGTGATAAATAATTAAAGTAAAAGATAAAAATATCACATAACTTTTTTATTTCCTAAAACATTTATAATCAATCAAACAGATTTATTCATTTTAAGAGATTATGATTTCCATGAAAAAAAACTTTCTTGCCACCGAAAGTCATTAGATGACACACAAGCAATAACTCAAAAAACTTTCACCTATCTCAGTCAATCTAACAAGCAGGTAGTAAAAAAAGTCAGAGGACTCTTGCATTTCGATTTCCCTGCACAAATCACACACTTCTTCGCTGTTAGGGCTCAATCCACGATCACGAATCACAATGAATGAAATGAACAAACAAGTGCAGGAATCCAACCTCATCAACTTACCGCATGTTTGCTTAGGCGTCGAGGATGTGCGTCCTTCCCGATGTCCACGTCAAACCTTCATTTGATTGCTTCAGCCTTCGACTTCAAGAGGGCGTGGAATGGATCAAAGCTAACCTTGTGTTCAGAATCAATCAAGTTGCAGACATCATCAAAATAATTGAAATATCACGTAAGCATTATAACCAGCTGCTTCGCGGAAAAGAAAATCACACCTATATATGATGCGTCATCAAACACGCGTTACTCAATTTCCCAGTGCTAGTGCTGCTGTCTGCGCCTATGCGGAACAGTTGTCAAAAATACAAACTTACTTCCCGCTAAAACTGAGGGTATCATGCCATTTAACGTGATCGCTTCTGAAATTTTGATTCCGTATTACTCTCGTCATTATGCAAAGTTTTACTGCTATATACAACTCTTTTTCTCTTATATTATAATCATAATTAATTTTTAAAATATAGATATAATTTAATATAACTAATTATTGTTTTTAAAATAGCAATATATAACTAATTATTTTATATCTGAAATTAATTAGATAACTGATTATGGATGAATAAAAATAAATTATTTAAAATACTTATTTTTATAAAAATGTTATAATTTTATAATTATTACTATTTTTAAATAAAAATAAGTTATTTAAAATATCCATAACTATAAATTAGTTATAATTTTATACCTACTTTTATATAACTAGCTAATAAAAGTAATTATAGTTATTTTTTCAAAATTAATTTTTTGAGCATCCCTAGTCACAACGTATGCGCTGACACTTACGCTTCCTTCAGCCGCAGCAGTGTATTGAAGACATGCTTCTAAATCACTCCAATGTTGAATTTTCATACACTAGGAAAGCATATATATATCCATACCCATAACATACACGATAAGCCAATTTAATTAAAGTGATACCTAACAGTAACAGGGGAAACTAGACTGCAAGGCCACTGTTTTTGGGTAGGCAAAAACAATATTATTATTATTATTATTATTATTAAGCACAAGTAGTGCAGAATAGTACATAAATTGGTAATCTCCATTATCTTATAATATACTTCAACAAGATGAAGCATACCTTATGAGGCCTTCAAACTTGGCTCAAAATGGTATTCTTTCTTCAAATGATAAGCATGCGTCAAATGGAAGCATTTAGAGCAGGGTTCAATAAGGTTATATGCTGATCTTAATTAATTCATTTAACTTTGACTGTGCACCTCGGTTGGTGATGAAAAGTGAACTTGAGTGGGGTTTAATTTGATAATATTGAGCATTCATCCTTAGGCTTTTAGAATTTTTATTACTGAAATGTCTATTTCAATTTAATTTTATTTAGGTAAGTTCTCTTGGTTCTTATTCTCACAGTTTATCAAATAAAGGAATAAATATTTTATTTGATTTTTCTTAAAATATTTAAATAATGATAATTTAATTTAATTCCATTTTATATTACCGTATTTGACCTTGTTAATCGAAACTTTAATTTCATTTTGTTAATAATTGTTATCGAAATGAGATAAAAATATATCGATTTTATCGTGAAAATGAGTTGTATGTGATATAAAAAACTGACTCCAAAGCCTGTTCGGTGATGGAGATATCAAAGTTGCATTTAATTAATGAAGCCTGTTGATGGTAAGGTTCTGTGAACATGCAGATGCGGTTGCTCTGATTGCGTCCGAGGTTACCCTGTTTTCTCTTGCAGTATGGCCGAATATGCCTTTGAAAGGGTCTGCTCAAAATTGATGTTGTAATTCTTCAACACCTTTTGGTCGCACCTAAATGGCTAAACCAAATTGCCCAAGCCAGTTCGCAAATAATAGTGCCTGCCTAGCTATTGAACATCACGGACTTATTATTAGTGCATATTTATTTTACAACTTTTATGAAAATGGTAATTTCCGTTATACCCTCATTCAATTTTCTTATTAAAAAAAGGCTTGTTTATGTTTTTTGGGTTCATTTCTTTGAGCTTTTGCTTTAATATATAATGGTAGTGCATGCATATATAGTTCTGTTACAAAGTTTGTCTTCTCTTCTTCTAATACCTATTCTTATTAATATACGGAAAACTATGTTGTGGACCTCTTCTTCATTTAGTTACTTGGGCTGGGGGGAGGGGTAGTAGTCTGGAGACTGGAGACAAAATGCTTAAAGGCTATTTGTTGTTTTGGTTATGGAATTGATTATGAGAAAATTGAATTTCATCTAAACATGCCATTAGTAAATGTCAGGAACTAAAGTAAAATTTTTCTAGAGTTTGGAATCACAGTGATTGATGCTTACTATAATCCTTGATTAACTTAATTAAATGGATGTAACATTGTTGTGCGCTTTCTATAATCCTGTCAGGGGCCCATGCCACCCTCCATGGTGGTGCCTCCTTTCCCGTGTCATTTTGGGGGATTAGGCAACTAGGTTTTCTAACCTTTTGCTTACTTACGGGTTGGTTAGGTCCCTTAGACCTGGTTGAACAAAATAAAAATGCTATTCACACCCCTTTATTACGTATATGGTATCTCTCATTTTGGGCCTAACCCATGAAACAAAATAAATATTGTTAGTCACATACCTGTTTTTTACACATACATCTTTTTCATTTTGGGTCCAACTCATTTTCGAGAAGTCTGAAACAAAATAAATACAGCAATTCACACGTTCTTTTTATTACACATACACCTTCTTTCATTTTGGGTCTAACCCATTTTCAAAAAATCTTGAATAAAATAAATACTCCTAGCTACACCTCCTTTCTCCATGTATGCACACCAACCACTTAGGTTAATGAACAACTTGTCATGTCAACACTCCGTCATTGTCAACTAAGACAGATTCAATCTTTTGACTTTGAAATTCAAAAAAATATGTGTAAATAAATAATAATAATAATAATAAATAGATAAATTAATAGGCAGTTCTTTATTTTATTTTTCTGTTTGTCTCTATTGTTTATCTTATTCTTCAATTTGATTTTTTTTTATTGTCTAATTAGTTAGTTTAATTAATAATGTGTTATAAATATTCTGTTATTTATTTATTTTATTTTCTCCATGTTTTAACATTGCACCCTTAATTTCTAAGTGTATATCTAGCTTGTATTCTATCCATCTCTATTATCATTCGATTTATTTGTGCACATCTCCCTCTTTTGATTAGTTACATAGCGCTATGTCAATTTTTTTTTCAATTTCGCATTGGTATTCTTTAGTATGCACTTACGTTTCGTGCACTCCATGCTGGGTCCCCGACTTGCTTGGCGGTGTTTCAATAATGTGTGAATAAATTTTGTGAATATCATGTTGGGTCTTTGACTTGTTTGACTTCACAAAGTATACCATAAAATTAAAATCTTTTCTAAAATGCTAAAAATACACAAACAAATTATCACTCAATTCTCTTTTTTCTCCACAAAATTACGCATTACTCAAGATCACTTTAAGGTCCAATGTTTTAAGCGATTATCTCTGCTATTTTCTAAAAATTCAAGCCGTTTCAAGGTCCATTGCCTTAACAACTTTTTTCATGCAATTAAAATAAATCTTTTAAAAAATATAAGATCAACCCAACATACAAGTTGTTTTCTACTCAAAGAACTACGTAAGTTTGATTTTCTCATTGCACATAGGGATATGTAGGAGCAAGCGCAGACCCCTTGTCAACCTAAATAACTAAAATAAATATCCCTTTCTCTCTAAAAAAAATGTTGCTTTCTTTTTCTAAATAAACAAAAATATAACAAACATAATTCATGTTCTCAAGGGAAGATAAATAATTAAAAAGTGACTTTGTTTTAGCACACTCGATTAAAATTTTTCGTCTTAATGATGGGCGCATGGGATACTAACACCTTTCCCATGCGTAAATGATTCCCGAATCTTTTTTCTCAAATCATATATCATTTATTATCTTTTTATTTTCGTGACATTTTCCCTAAATAAACGTTAGTGACAACTCCCAAATTTTATTTTTTGGAAAAAACTATCTTTTTTTTTATCATCATCCCGTCATGATATATAACAAAATATTAAATAAAATATAGTAACTTATTAATATAATTTACAATTTTAGATTACAATTTATAATTTTAAAAAGGTAAAACATATTCTCTAAACATAAAATAAGTGTCCATAAGAAGTGACAATTTCAAAGCAATATTATTAATCTGTGGCCTGATGGGTTAGCCCAAGCCAGCTCGGCCAGACCATTTTGCTAGTCCTAACTAGTATGGTTTTATCATCCATCGTGCACATGATTGACTGACCATTAGTAGGACCTAGAGTTGAGGGGTTCATGCTTCTCAACTTTACGTTCTCCTGATGGAGTGTCGAAATCTCTTTTATGTGTTGAACTACTCCAAAGCCAAAGACAAGTTCGTTTGGTCTTCAAGTTGTTGTGTCGCTTAGGCAGAAACTCCCACGTTCTTTGTGTTCATTCTTGTTCAAGTAGTAACCATAATCTACGAGGCTTTAGGATAAGTTTTACATAAGTCCCACAATGGGCGCCTTTTGCGTTGTTCATGTTGATTCTTGTCTAAGTACATAATATGAGGTAGTAGAATAAATTTTACCTATGCTTCACAGTGGGCGTCAAAATGTTGTTGCTCAGGGGCAATACCCTTAATGATCGTGGCTCCAAAACTTCCTTCCTTAGTGCTCAACTTTTTACTCTCTCTCTAAGTTGAATATCTGCAAAAGACACTCCAACACTTAAGTAAGTTTTGAGCATAAAGTCATAAATGCTGGTAATAAATGAGAACCATCAATGATTCTACCTTAAGAATTTCACACCTACTTATACATACCGTAACAAGACTTTAACTTATGGGCTTTGTACATGATTACCATTTTAATTAATCCATTCTTAATCATGGTTATGTTGTTAATCGCTTACCAAGTCCTTGTTAGTATGTCTTCATAGTTTCGCTATATTGAGTTGGAAAGGTGTCTCAACCTTTTGGCTATCAAATAGGTATTCGATTGGCTGAATGTCGAGTCCCTAATATAATCATGACATGTTGAGTTCTCATATTTTTTAGTGAAGTGTCTGATCTTTGGTTGGCTAGATACCCATCTAGTATAAATATAATTTAATTTATATATCAAAATTATTGTATGTTTTTCTACTTAAATATATTTTTGATCCATAATAAATACTCAAATTTTTGTGTTTGTTTTCTTATGATTTTTTGTTTTACATTTAGTTTCTAATAAAACCACATTATTTTTTCATTCTTGAGATTTTCTTTTAATTCTCGATGAATTAATTTTTTTTATTTTACTCGTTGATAAATTAACGAATTTTGTTTAGTCCCAACCAATTACAAATATTTTTTTATTAATGACTAAACACAAAATTCATTAATTTATCAAGGATTAAAACAAATTATTAAGGAACAAATACAAAAAATTATTGTTTTATTAGAATTCAACGCAAAATAAAAATTTATTAATAAAAAATACAACATTAAATATATATTAAAATCAAAAATATATTTAAGTCTATTTTATCAAATAATTATATATTTATTGTAATAGTTATTATAATACTCAAAGAGTTTATCATGACACTCCTAATCCAACTTTCCTCTCAAGATAAAAAAATATTAGACCAATAAAATAGAATAATAAACAAAATAACATTATCATATGACATGGATGAGACAAACAACATATTATACCAAAAATATGATAATTATCTTATTCTTTCTATCTTAGTCACCAAATTGCCTTAAATGAATGACGTATAATGACATATGATATATGTTATTTTATTCAATATATAAAAAATAATAAAATAAAGTGCAAAAATAACATTGGTATCATACTTATTTAACTTATGCTATTTTAGTAATATAAATTTTTGTTTCACTTATGTTCCAAACTTCCAATCAAATAAATATATATTTTTTTTACCTTGGTTCAGACATTTTTTTTTTTCACTTTTTTAAATTTTGATTTTCTATTTCTCAAACCAAATAATTCAAGAATTAATTAATTTTCCAACAGTTTTTTTTTTTTACAGTACTTTGTTTTCGTTTTCGTTGTAGAATGCAAATTGGATTTGTTATGTGTTTTTTTCCCTTCATTATTAAAGTAACTAGCAAATCAAATCAAAATCCTCAAATAGTGTCAGGAACTCCATAAATAATAAATATAGATTACTTAAGATTTGAATTTTTATTCAAAATATTCAACAGTATTTATTGGATTTTTTATTCAACAAATATAAATATATTCAAAGTATTTATTTGTTGAAAAAAGAATTGATTTTTTATTTGACACTTCAATTGACCGGTCAAGCAACAAAATTGTGTGTCTATTTCATTTTCAATAATAATCTTGTGCTGGCATCTGGTAACCGCATAGTAGTAGAAGATATTTTAGGGAAAAGTGAAAAAATGGAGACATAAAATTAATAAAAAATGCACCTACAAATTACTATACAAAATGAAAAATCAAAGAAAGAAAAGATGTTGACCACTCCACAAACAGTGAAAGGAGATTCGAACGGCCCATACGCGTTATGGATATCGGTTCCTCGTTATAGTCAGTTTTTTGTTTTTTGTTTTTTGATCAGCAGAATTCTAATAGTCAGTTTGAATTTGATTAAGAGAAATAGAGAACCAGTGGCCCACAACGAAAAAAGCCCAATAAAAAAAAATAGTTATATAATGAACCCTTCCCCTGCGCCGTAACCCTGAACAGAGTGAAAAGAAGGGTTTGTGAGAGAAAAAAAGAGGCGCAAGATGAGTGGTAGGGTTTCTGGGAAGGTGAAGTGGTTCAATGATCAGAAGGGGTTTGGATTCATAACCCCTGACGATGGCAGCGAGGATCTCTTCGTTCACCAATCTCAGATCAAATCTGACGGTTTCCGAAGCCTTGCCGAAGGAGAGTCCGTTGAGTTCGCCATTGAATCTGACTCTGACGGACGCGCCAAGGCTGTCGATGTCACTGGCCCCGACGGCGCCAGCGTCCAGGGCACCAGACGCAGCGGTGATGGTGGCCGAAGTTACGGCGGGGGACGAGGAGGTGGGGGAGGCGGATATGGTGGCGGCGGCTACGGCGGTGCCTACGGTGGAGGCGGTGGCTACGGTGGTGGTGGACGAGGCGGTGGTGGCGGGGCTTGCTACAACTGCGGTGAATCGGGACATCTGGCTAGGGACTGCAGCCAAGGGGGCGGTGGAGACAGGTACGGCGGAGGCGGTGGTGGTGGAGGCAGGTATGGAGGCGGTGGTGGCGGGAGGTACGGTGGTGGTGGAGGCGGTGGCGGTGGCGGCGGAGGAAGCTGCTACAGCTGTGGAGAGTCTGGGCATTTCGCCAGAGATTGCCCATCAAGTGCTCGTTGAATTTACTGTTAGGGTGATTTGTGTTTTGCGGATTGTTTTAAGTTTTTACTTTAATATGTTTTAGGGATTTCAATGGTTTCTGTCAAAACTATGGCTTCTTATAAGTAGATGTGTGGGATTTTTCTCCTTTGGTTATTTAAATGAAGGTTTCTGTGTTATCGTTACAATCTGCAAACAAAATCTGTTTGGACTTACATTTTACTATAATGAATCGGATGATGATTATCAATTTCTGTGGTGACTTGTATTAAATATTGAATGGTATAATTAGGGTTCGAGTGTGATTGTAGATGCGGTAAGCCTTGCCCTTTTGGAGTTGTGGCATTTCTAGTTTTTTATATTCGAATTTATTAATTGGTTAGAACCGTCCATCCTTGTGAGTTGTGACTACTATAGGTTATCACTGCCTAGGGTCTCTTGGAAAGCGAATCGATTCATTATACATCTCCATTTACAAGAAATGCACAAACCCCTAAGTAAATTATGACTGAATTTTCTGCGTGCAGGGGCTGCAGCACTCATCCAATCTAATCAATTTTTTTACAGCATTTTCCAAGCGTGTAAATATATAGAATATATGGATTTTTTTATTGGTGATTTGCCCAAAATTACATTGGTTCTTGGGGCATTACGTTTCTGTTGGTCCTTCGAATTTTAATGGCTTATTAGACACTCGCAATCAGAGTGTTAATTAGTTGTATGATATTTTCAATATTTTTTTATATTTAAAAATAGTTTAGCATATATTTGGGATGGATGTTAAAGAATAAAACAGTGGATCGAAATATAGAAAAGTATAATGATTTGGAATGGTATGGGATTAAAAATGTTATGACTAAAGACTAAAAGCTTCCAATAAGGATCATTGGTACTCCTAGCAATATTGAAAGACTTTCATTCTTGTTGACCTCACGGCAGAGCTGAAAATTTGAAACAGAAATGTGTTTGGGAATTCTGTAAGAACTATTGGCACATTGAAGAGCCATTGCAAGTTGTAACCTTATTGGATATTCGTTCAACAATGCACCGGATGTGTGGAGAATCTGAATTTGTTCCACAATCCACCACCGGATGTGGGAGAATCTGAATGGTACTCTTTTTAGTCTTCCAGAATGCACCTAAGGTGGAGCAAGCTCGTTATTCCTCCAAGGATAAACTGTGGGTTAAGGTGTCTTACACAGGAAGTATGACTATGGTAAACACATTATTCCTCAAATGAACGGTGTGACAAATGCCTCTACTTGATGGAGAGGCATCTCTGCAGTGTGGAGCAAATTTGAAGCCTTTATCACGTGGAGTATTGGGAATAGGGCTACTATGAGGTTTTCGATTGATGAATGGCTCCTAAATCAAGGTGTTTTGTTGAATCTATTAGATTTATTTCTATAGAGGAGTCATTGTGGAAGATCATTTACGTGGTCTTTGAGAATGGTTACTGGGATGTCTAGTACATCTCTAAGGGTCTGTTTGGATGTAAGTTTCTTTAGAAGAACTTTTAGAAGAAGAAAATAAGAAAAAAAATGAAATGAATTTCTCCATAAGTTAAAATAATTTTTTCATTAGTTCATTTGTAGGTGTTATCTTACCATAACAACTATCCCTCCAAGACAAAACAATGGGGATGACACCATCACTTGGTCGCATTCTCCAAATGGGAGATTTTCCTTATCTTTTGCCTAACATTTAGATAATCCTATTTAGGATACCCCAGTCAAATTTAGGAAGTGAGACTCTCACTTTTCTCATTCTCTCATCCATATATTCTCAATATTCTTTCTCTTTTCCTACTTGGGGATGCATTTCACACATTATTCCCACCAGTAATCAAAACAATTTTTTTAATAATCTCAAATTACTTTTTTATTTTATTTTTATCTATCACTTCTCTCTCTCTCTCTCTAAATTAAATTTTAATATTTTTTGTGAAATTATCAACATATAAAAATAACAATATATTCTCTATCCCTCAATTTTTTTATTGTGAATTTTGATTGAAAAGAGAAACACATTTTTGTGTGTAATAAACATGTAAAATATTAGTTATTATAAAATAAAATAATTTTATTATAAATGACATTTTATAATTAAATAGCATTGAAATAAAGCTCTATATTATTAGTATATTCTAATCAATGATTGGTGTTGAATTGTAATATATTCTTCTTCATTTTATTATTTTTGTATAATACAGTTCATTTTGCTAGCATTTTTTAATTTATATATATATATATATTATTATATTTTTTAATTTTGGTTTCAGTTTTTTTTTTAATTTTAGATAATTATAATTAATACTTAAATTTATATATTTTACCTATATATTAGATCAACAAATCATTAATTTGTTAGGTCATCCTGTCAAAAAATTCAAAACACGTTGACGGCAAGACCCAAATTTTGGCTCAAGAACAAGAAATAGAATATCCCTTTTAAATCAGGCTACCATAGTAACTCTCTATATATTGATTCAAGCATACTTTTGAAACAATAATTTTATTCAAAAATAAGAATTATTGTGTTTTACAGTAGATAAATAAATAAATTATTAACCAGGTCCCATTTAGCAAACTAGCCTGCATCGTGGATTAGGTTCATGAAATCTTAGCTTGAACCCAACCAAAGTTGTCAATTCACACAGGCTCTGAATCTTATTGTATAGTTCATCTTTAAAAGTGTTCTAAATTTGAGCTTTATTCTTTTCTAAACCTGGCCACCATTCTTTCCGTTCTCTGTCCACCTTACTCTAATCTTTAAAAGAATGTTTGTTTTACATATTAATTTTTTTATTTTCAAGAATATGAATACGAGAATGTAATATTTTCATGTTTAAAGTTTTAAATAAGGTACTACTGGTTATCGCTCATTCTCAAAAAAGTGGTTACAACATGATTTAACGCAGTATTATACCTTGAAGCAAAACAAACGCTCTCTAAAACGTTAAAGGGAGTGGGTTGAATTGATGACAAATTTTCCTCTCCTTTTATTCTTAGTTTCTAATCCGAAAGCTTTATTTTAGGTATAGACTAATTTTCTATTATAAACATTTTCAAATTGGATAGAACTATTAGGATGGGAAAATTTTATCCTCAAATATTTAACACATGTATTCAAGACTTAAACTAAAAATTTATAGTTAGGTTAGAATCATTCGGCGCTTATTGATTCATACAATTGATGGTCGGAAATCCTTATTTGAGATACTTTTAAATAACAACTTTTTATAAAGAAAAAACTTGATATCACAAATAGAAAGAAAAAATAAATTAACAAGAACAAAAAGACTAATTTGCTATTATTATTATTATTATTATTATTATCATTATTATTATTATTATTATTATTATTATTATTATTATCATCTTGCATTGAATAGGAAATGAATAAATGAAAAATGTATAAAATATAAGACTTATATCCGTAATGTCTTAAAGGTTTTGAACGAAGATGTAGTTTTTCGATTCTCTTTATAATTTTGATCGTTAGCCCAACAATTATACTATAGACAATACTCTCTTAAAAAAATACTATAGATAATAATAATTTCCACTCTTCTTTCTTTATGCATGCCACATGAATTAGTATAATTCCGATTCCTACCAAATAGCAAAATTCTTACACTATATGACACTACGTTATAATTAATCTCTTTGATTTTTTTCTTCTATGGTACATTGTCTAATTGGAGTTGATAACATACCCCAAAAGAATGCAATTGATAATGGGAAAAACACTTTAAAAAGTGCGAATTACTACTCTATATAGGAAAAATATATCGTAGATTGATTCTGAAATTATCTATAAGTTTTTTTATTCCAGGTGAACTCATTTATAAAATTGAAAGTTTGACTGAGCTCTAAAGGTGTATTATTAATTTAATTTAAATCATCTCCTCAAAAAAATTATTTAAATCAGAAAAACAAGACTTGCAAAATTATTAAAACTAGATTTTTTTATATTAAAAATACAAAATTATGTGTACAACTCATTTAAGAAGAAACAAGATTCACAAAGTTTTATAATTTTTAATATATTCCATTTAATAGTAAAAAGTATATTAAAAACAGGAAAAATATATATTAGAAAGTATTTTATTTTTCTTTCGTATTATCCTAATTATTAAAACATTCATTTTCATATATGAAAAGTATATCTGAGCTATACAGGATTTGTTTACATTTGTTTTTCATTTTTATAAATAGTTACCAAATTTTAATCTTGTTTTCAGTTTTTTTGTGATTATTAAATATTTTTATAAAAAGAATAAAAGCAATAATAATAATAATAATAATAATAATAACAATAATATATTCACAGTACTTCTCTATAAATGTTAAAAAAAATAAGGAAAACGTACAATTGAACAAGGTGAGATTTCTGTGATTAGATGTTGTTGTTCCTAATTTAGATTCTTAATAAGTTTTATGAAGTTTTTATTTCTGTCTACTCTTGCTTTGAATAATTTTTCGACTTCCCATCACTGATAGTATATAATGTGTTGATTCAATTCTCTTTTTTCACTTTACGCTCCTCATATTCATTGGCATATTCACAAATCATTGAAGCCTGCCTGAGTAGTAGGGAGGAAGAGATTCTCTGTGTGAAATTTGCAAGCTTGCAACGTTGGCGTTCAATCTATGCAAAAGGTTTCGAGTTCCAAGAAGAATGAATAGCTCGCTCGCGTTACTCTTGTCTTATTTCACTCAATGAAAAGTAGATAAAGTAGATAACTTTTCTTTTAAGAGGAAAGGTAACATTCACATTCACAATGATCAATGAATGAAAGAGAGAAAATGTGCTAAAACGAATAAACGAGCATGCATCATTGATCTTCTTTTGTTTGGGAGAGAAAAGGAGAGCCAGTTAAACCAATTAGAGAAGATGACCTTTAACTGAAAAGTTGATGAACTTTGTTATTATGGTTCTAACTTATTGTTCTTCTCTTTTCGTTCTTTGCCGGGTTTTGCATGCCTGTAATATTATTAGTATAAATAAAAAAGCTGCATGTGATCTCAGAACTCGAATGAAAGGTCTGTTTACTTTAGATAGATTATAGATCGCATTGTCACTGTTTAATTTATTCCACTAGCCTTTCGAGGGAAGGAGATAGATAAAGATAATTATTAGATTCCCAAACCAACTCGATCTCTGCATATATATGTTACAAATTACAATATTACATGAATACATGTATCACGTAATGTGTAGTGTCAATTACAACAGTCTGAAGCAGCTTTATTTTTTTGGCAAAGTTGCTCAATGTACGTACGTTTAACAGCAGATATATATGCTATTGCTTGCTTTTGTTATTTGCTTGTGTTGGTTTTGTTTGATTTGGGGTTCTCCTTTTCTTTCATCAACTCAGCTCTCTGCTGCTCATTGAAAAAGAGTCTTGGAAACAAGGTGGAAAGGAAAAGATGCTCTGGATTCTGGAACTATAATTCTCCTGTCTAAGCTCAACTTTATATTTTTATTTCATCTCTAATCATTTTCAAGCCTGCTCACTCATTGTTGTACAAGAAAAAAAGGGAGCTGGTTCATTTCCGAGGACATGGAACATGAGGGCTTCCTTTTGCTTTTGTCACTTCAATTTTGGAAACTTTTCAGTCCAGCAAAATTCAGATTTTAACAACCACAAAAGTATTGTGCTTCAACTTTATCACGTGATGCCTTATAAGAAACTAGGTGTCTTTTTGGATGAAATTTGATAAAATGGTTTTGAACAATTTGATTATATGAAATTGATTTTGGTTAAAATTCATAATTTATGTTCAGATATTTTTATTAAATAATTAATTTAAAAATAAAATTCAATATAAATTTTCTGATTTATTATAAAAATTATTTAAAGTTTTTTAAATTTAAAATTAATTATAGACTCAAAATCAATTTATATCTTTTATCACATGAAACTAAACATAAAAAAATTGATTTTGACTAAAAATCAATTCTCTTGACGCAAACTAAACGCATACTAAATCTTCTTTTTTGGAATATAAATTTCTTGTCTCTGTTTTTTTTCCTTCCAATATTCTACTCGTAATTATCCTAAAAAAATTAATATTAGAGTGATTGGATAACACATAATTGATTCTACCCTATATAACTCATGATAAGGACATAGAAGTAATTATTTGTCACATCATCTTATTATTAAAAAATAATTGAATTTTTCATACTATGAATATATTCCAGACAAATTGTCAGCAGTTGGCAAAATTTATGATTAAGTTGATGGAAATAAAATGAAGTATTATTAGTTATCGTGATGTAAATGTTTTAATATAGAATGTATATGGAATAAAGTTGGATTAAATATATTCTATTCCAATGAATACCATTTCTCTTTCTTTCCAATTTGAAATATTAGATTGAACGGACTCATTTATTGTTCAATAAACTACTTCTCATTCTTATAATTTCTCAAATAACGAACTAAATATTTTATCATTTATTTTATCATAAAATATTTAGATAATGACAAACATTTATTTAATTTTTTTTATATTACTATATTTCATTCTGTTAATCAAAACTGGAATTCCTTGTTGTTAATCATTAATGTTATCGAAATGAAAGTAATGGTTATAGAGATAAATTATCAATTTTATTATAAGAATAATATTAACAATATTTATAATTACTAAATCTTAGTTTATCTTAATGAGTGTAATCTACTATCATCGTCTGCTGTTTGTGAAAATGCTTTTAGTTAGCACACTATATATGGGTACAAGTTGTACAAGTAGACTCGTGCATAATGTTTGCGATGGTGGAATGTAACTAACGAAAAGCTGTTTGCAAAATGCTTGAGCTGGGTATTGAAACTTTTTTATTTCATCTGTGGACGTTATTCACACCTTTTATTTATCTCTAATCATTTTCAAGAGCTGTGTCCATGCACCTTTACTTTACCAGGCCTGGGTGTGTAGGATTAAAGTAGATGAGTTTTACTTTTTGTTTTGCATTTTCGAGGACACGGAGCATTGGCTTTAACTGTCAGTTTGTCAGTTAATTTTGTAAACATTTTATCCTAGCGAAATTATGATTTTCCTAAAATGACTTTTATTTCACATTTTGGTTGATAGAATCTGCATCTGCATCTGTTTCTTTAGATGGGTAGAATTTCTTGTTTTCAATCTACATGAACAGGCTTTTTTAGATATTCTCTCTTGTAATTAACTTGGTTTTCTCGCGTCTGACTTATGTTGGCATTTGCAAAGCTTACCTTCCTTAGCATGGTATGTGGATTATCCGTACTAGTGACATATATGTCTTGGATTTTCGCTCACAAAATTCAACCAATCAAAGAGTTTCATATGACATGCATGTATATTAAACTTATTATATTATTGTAGTAGGATCGTATAATTATTTAAATTAATTTCCAACTATATTCTAGTTCTTTTAATAAGAATTTTTTTATTATAAAAAAAATATTTTGTCATTGTAAATAATTTGTATAATTACTTTGTTTTTGAGAAATGTATATTCCTTAAAAGAGAAAAATATTATAAGCTTAGTAGCTATAATTAAGTATGTAAAGATGACCGAATAATAAATATGTTCAATTAATTGGTCTAAAACCAAACAAACTTTGTGCAGATTCATCATAAACCTTTTCGTTTTATCTTCTTTTTTCTTCTTATGATAACTGATCGACCATGACAAAGTGCTCAAAACTACCTTAAGGCTATAAAGAGAAGGATAATTGAAGAATACATTATATGTTTAATTATAACACGGCCAATACATTACAAATTTATCATTCTCAACGTAACAATGACATGTATTGCACCGTTAATCATTTCACCGAAGAGCCTAGTCCCAAATTGAACTTTGAAGAGTGCAATCCTTAGTGGGCATGATGAGGGTGGTGAAGTGGCGAAGGCGCGGTGGCGTTCAGCTGATGTGGCGGCATAGGTGGTAGAAGCGGTGGAGGGCATTGGTAACACTTTGTGAAGAGTCCAAATGTGTCAATCTGGCGTATGAAGTTCAGCATGCTGGCCCACCCTCCAAATCCAAATCCCACGACTAGGACCCACACCACCACAAATGTGTTGATAATAAAGGTTCCCACCCATCTTCCAACAAACTTGGGAGGTTGTTCCACTGCATTCTGCATCACACCACGTTCAAAAATTAATCCATCAATATTACTATACAAATACATTAATATTCTCTGTGTACTCCAATATTTATGCATTTGTCATTACGTTATATGAATTTTGGTTAATTAAAAAATGTAGATCGATAAAGCTAGAATATAATAAAGTGATTGGTTATGGAGAAAATCCCGGGTTTGGTCCGCTAGACGGTGACCATACGCTAACTCTTCACAATCATAATTTTACTCTCCTCATATCCCTATTCTTCTTTGTGGTTGGTTTTAGACACAGTAAAAGCAAACAGTAAGCAATAATATTTATGGGAGCAAATTACTTAGAACAAACAATGAATGGAATAAATTCCTATACTGCTAGCTGTGCAGTGCTGCTAAGTCAAACCATTTGGTTCCGACAGTGATGTTTCAATGTTTCATAGATTGGATGACCCACAATAGCTACCTTTTTTTATTTGTCCTTAAGTTTACTCAAAATAAATTTTGTTTTCTTGCTTGGTTTAACTTTCTCTTTTGCTGCTCAACAAGTAATAAATGAAGCGTACGCATGAACGAGTTTTAGTATAGTGGTACAATATTGTAGCCTAGTGGCTATAGGAGGGATGTTAATAAAGTAGTCCTTTCAGGTACATAGGACAATATTTATACAAAATAAGCATTCATGTTTACTAAGTATATTGAAGGAATAAATTAGAGAGTGTAATATATATCATGAAGGAAGAAATGAATGATGTGGTATATATGAAGATGCAATATATATAATACCTGTCTGGCAGAGGGTGATCTGAAGGTGAAGATGTGGGCGAGGGCGGGGATGATGTAAACGGTGAAGCTGACAAGGAGAGAGCCAACAGCGGAGTTGATGGGACCAAAGAAGGGGAATATGATGGCCAAGAACCATATGGGGATCACCACTGGTAATCTCACCAATGCACGCTTGCATAGGCTCTTGCACTCGTGCATCCCTATTGCTTTCTCCCACACGAAGTATAATGGGGTGCATGCAAACCCGAATGTTATAAACTGCAATTCCCTCCCAATATTAATTAATTTAATCATTCAATGGAGTATATATTAACTGCATGCATGCATTAATGGTAATGTAATAGTTGTATATATTTTAGCATATATAGTAGTATAGATGAAGAATGAATGGATGTATATGCTTGCTTGCCTGGTGGATTAGCATTAAAATGACAGCCATGTCACGGAAGGGTGATTTTGGAAGGAGAGCAAAAGCATTGGAGTGATTTAGAAGCATGTCTCCAAATGCCCAATACACTGCTGCTGCCGATGGAAGCGTCAGTGTCAGCACATACAGGGTTGCCAGCAAGTATAAGGCCTTGAACTTTTGAGGCTTCCACATCGCGTGCATTATCTCCCTGGAGTTACCAGTACAATTCTCATTAATATATTTGTCTCATTAATAGCTAGCTAGCTTCATTTCTCTCAAACTAACTAATTAGCAGAATATCACCACAGTTGCAAAAGGTTAAATTGTAAATTTAGTTCTTATTTTCATGGCTTCATAAATTATGGTCTTCTTGACTTTATCTTTAACTAAATCATATTTATTCTCTTCATTCATTTTTGTGAGACAAAAATTAAGAAATATATGAATGTTTTAATTTTTGTGATATTTGTTAACTAAGTTCCTATTATACCCCTTATATCTTATATTACTTCATTCCTTCTAATGGTTGAAAAATACTACATGCTTTGTTACAATTAAATTGAAATGAAAAGAGTTTACTAAAATGTCAATCACAGAAATACGAAGGAAGAATTCTTCATGTAACGAATAAAGGCGCTGATAAAGATACCATTTTTCCTAAGGTAAAAAAGAGAGAATAAAAGAGGGGAATATTTTGTTGGCGCAAGGTTTGATTTTGCTGAGTTGTGAGAAGAGACTGAAAGCTAAGAAGTAGCACTCACTGAGGAAAGCTGGATCTATCAGGGAGGGTCCTTCTCATGATAAAAAGCAATAAAGGATAGAAACATTTTAGAGAAAGAGTCTAGGCTTTCTCCAACCTAAAAAGAAACTCAAAGATAACAAAGAAACGGGGCACTTTTTTTTGCCTCCCACGCCTATCAAGGGTATTTTGGGGGGGGGGCAAGTACTACCATTACCAATTAGCAATGCAAGATATTTTCCGTTCTGTTTTTTTCAGAAAGAAAACAATGCAAAGCACACTATTTTTTTCCCGCACTTTTCTTCACAGCAAAATGAAAATAATTTTTAATCTGTATTTCAATGTATACTTTTGTTATTTTATTATAGAAAATATTAATTTAATCACCAAATGTAAATATATACGTTGAGATCAAAATAACTTTTAAGTTATTTACACTTAATAATTATCCTAGTCCCAGCATATATTACTACAATTGGACTTAACTTTATTTTGATTGGGAGTCAACCTTAACTTCTGTAGACATAATCTGAATATAAATCTAATTAATAACCCATCTTAAATTCTTCTTTTCTCTATTACCTTTACGAGTTCTTTCTCTATTATTATTTGAGAATATCAAAAAACATTTGTGTAAAGTTTGAATTTGGTCCAAAATTATCCAGGTCCCAACATAGAGATATTCAAACCTAACAAAAATTTTGTTTTTTCTTTTTACATTCTCAAATAATAATAGAAAAAAAGTTGATAAAAAATAATATAATTTTTTTTAAAACAAGTCATTAATTAGATCTATTTTAAGATTATGTCCTTATAAGTAAAGGTTGAGTCACTATCAAAATGACGTTAAGCCCAATTGTTGCATTGTTATTTGGCTTTCCCTTTTGGCATTATGGTAATTAGACACTAGCAACCAGTTATTCGTTCAAAGGCAATGGCCAAGTGGAGAGAAATAAACATGGGCAAATTTGCGAAAACGTAAAAGACACGAATATATATGAGATTGTCTTACACAGTAACAGCATGTCCCCCGAATGTGTAGAGAATGTTTGTGGCCCCCGTAAAATATAGAACCAATTTGGTCGGACCCGAATGCTTAACTCCTTCCATCTAAGCATAATAACAATTGGAAAAGCATAATATTACTACTAAAGTAATTACAATTGCATATAATTAATAAGTGAATATCAGTAATAATAATAATAATATAGTAGTACTTATTTGTTGGTAAATTTATTATTGTTACCTGACCGTGAAGAAGAGAGGCAACTGTGAGATACCAAGCTGTGTAAGTGGTCATAAGGAGGCCCAAAAAGGACCAGATTCTGTAGTTGTGAAAGGAAGGAATAAAGACAGTGGTGGCACAGCAAGCTCCGAAGATGTAAGTCCAAGTCCTCTTGTCCAGTTTGTCATTTATGTAATATATGTTGCTGAACAACATTAAAACAATATTCACACTCCATACCCACAATGAGTTGTTGCAGCAGGTAAGATTATTATGGGACATGCATGTGATGTTGGTTCCTTGTCTTAATTTAGATAAAATATACCACTACTATATTACTTAAATAAAGAATTTACCTATTTAGCTATAAGTTATAATTATAACTAATAAATAAACAATGAAGAAAGAGTTAAAGGAAATGTCAGAGGACCCAGATTAAGTTGGAGTAGGTACCTTGCACAAGCTATCAATTGTATAACAGATCCAAACAGAAGAAATGTGCAGTTAAAGGCCAAACCCACGTTTCTCCAGTGCTTCCCGAGGAGTCCATCAAGAACCTCAAACCACTGCATAATTTATTTATTATTTGAATAAAACGACAACCAAAGTTAAAATTTAATTGCTTTGATTAGCTAATTAAATTATGTTAATGTTGGTGAGTTGAACCTGGATGACATGGTTTCTGAAGTTAACTTTTTCTCTCTCTTTTCTTGTTCTGTATTCAACGTAGAGAATGCTAATGAGGTAAGCTGTCCAACTTCCGAGTAAACCATAGAAGAGTTGGAAAAGTATGCCAGAAAGCATTCCCAGTTGGGAGAATGAGTATGGCAACGTAAGCAGCACTTGGGCCACCTGACAGTTAAGGACATAACATAAACATTATTCCAACAAACCATATATAATAACATTAACAACATATAAACAAATTAAAGAAGCTTATAATGTTGGATACTCGATCGATGAAATTGAACAAAAGATATTCAGCTATATATGTTCTTAAAACCAACCTGGTTGGAAGCACAGCTAAACCAAGCATCATAAACAGAACCACCGTGCCACAACAAGCTTGATAGCTTGGTTTTTACGTCCTTGGGCTTCCCTTCAGTTTCCATTTCCACGTAGTTCCCTGCTATGACCGTTTCCACCACCTTATCCGATGCCATTTTTTGTTGTCTAACTAGCTTGGACCACTTTCACTTTCTTTTCACTATTTCAAGTCTCAAACTAACTCCTATTTAATGACTCTAACTCCTTTATGTGGTGACTAGTTATGTTTTTCTTTCTAGTGATAGGGGGTTTCAGGCATTGAATAATAATACTAGGTGTGGGGTGGTGGAGGTTGGAAAATGGATGGAGAGAAGTGTTGAAGTGGTGGTGTATATATACAGGACAGGACACAAAAGGGTTCTCGAAGGTTGAGAAAGAGAGAGACTGTGTATGAAAGGTATTGTAGAGAGCGGTTTTGGGAAGCGAGTGAATCCACTTTTTGAAGAACTAAAAGTAAAAGCTCCCGAGGAGGTGCTTTGACGAAAAATCCCTTGGTTCTGGAGTCCCTTTCTGTAATTACAACTTTTGTTATTTACCTTAATGCTCACGTCTTTGTTTTGGTTTGGGCCATGAGTCCTGAACAAAGTTCATTTAAATATGAGTAAATTGCTCTGAAATGACATATTTTACTATCTACTTAAGCGTGATGGCTTGTCCGCACGAGCGGGCCTCTCGCTTCCCGAGCTAATGATAATTGCAAAATTCCTTTACCCAACTTCAATTTGCCATTTTGTAATTATTTTTCAATATAAGATAGTGCTCAATCAACACTATAGCTAATTAGTTACAGTGTTATACATTTGATTTTAATTTTACTCCAATGTTCATGAATCAAAGTACGTTTCACCCTTTATTTTGAATGGTCTTACATTGGCCAAAGTTGCATGGTTTTATAGCAGGCGCAAAAGAAATTGTAACCATGCAACCTTGTTCACACCTTTGGTTACTCCTAGAATTATGGTGTTGGAATGTGGAAAATATACTAAGGGCTAATATGCCGTAGCAAAAGCGAGTTGGTTCGAGAACAAGGTCAATTTTGGAGAGGACAAAAGGATGAAAAAAGAAATAAGCAAGGGAAGAAGTGTAGGAAAATAATAACATACTAGACCACATGATTGCAGCCAAACGGGCGTGGTCGCTTTGCAAGTCGAAGAAAGCTGCTTTTATCACATGGCCAACTCTTTGTAGACTCGAGAATCCCTTCCACCAAATCCCATGCTCAAACCCCAATTAAAACATATAATTCCACATGCAATTTATTTGCTTACATTTGCATTTGTATAATAAATAATATAATGGCATAGGGGATTGATACAGGATAAATACATAGACAAAATATTGATAGAATTGTTAGATCATGTGCCCTTGCCAAGCTGCACCTCTAAATTGTTAATATTTATTTTGATTTTCTTTGGTACTCTAATATTCTTTAGTGTCTCCTTGAAAGAAAGAAAGAAAATATATATATATATATATATATATATATATATATATATTCTGTGTATGTTATCTTAATCCTATAGATTCTCTGTTTTTTACCCTCCTCCAAAAGATGGAATTTCTTATTCTATCTGCTATCATTAAGATTTTCTTATTCTTTTTTGGTACAGCATCACTTTTTACCTTCAAGTAAAACAAAAAAATAAAGCCAACCCTTTCTTCAGTTCTGTCATATTTATTCAACAGTTTTGAACCTTTAAGAACAACATAGAAATACATTATATTTCATGGGTAGGTAAAATGGTTCATTTCCTTCACCCCTCATTTTCATTGTCATGAAATTTTCTGACAGTGGTCCAAATAGTGCAGGAAAAAGTTACCAGCCTACATATTTGTCTTTTTTTAAAAATTTGAAATGAGTTGGCTATAGAGCTCACTGATTATTCTTCTTCCGCACATGATGATAAACCATGATGAGTTTGTCTTTTTTATGAATTAAGATAAGAACATCATTTACCTAGTGGTGCGGCTGATCATACTAAGGGGAGAAATTAAAATAAAAAGGAAAGCATGCATGAGTTGAGGGTCCAAAAAGCATAAGGTTTTGGGGCAGCAAAACATATTCATGAAGAATGTTGGAAGCCCACATTCCACTCCATGTTAAGTCACACTTTCAAGTCACTGGGACCAGAAACATTCCCCTGTTACTTGTGTCTCCTTGACCAACTTCATTCTATTACCTACCTTCTAGCTTGTTCAAATATAATCTTATTAGCATAATCAGCACCTTTGCACTCTATTGATTAGTAGTATCAGCTCTTGATGGTAGTATTAAATTACCCATGCGGGGAAGTGTCCTTGTTATGTTGTTTCCAACTAACATTTCTACTGACCTTCATTGTCAGGTGAATTGGTGGTTAACGTGGGTGTCTACATAATTAGCACATTCAGTCTGTTCTGCACGCTTTGAAGCAATTTCGAAGCAAAATGATGTTTAGGAAAAATTCCATTTTCTGATTCAATTATGATTCTTTTCTAGCCGTTTTCCAAGAATAGTGTTATTTGTTATGAAATTTTTGCTTCATGTTTACGGTACATCTGCCTCTTAACCTTAATGGGGCATATGACGAATTGGGGCATTTTTACTAGTGACATTTTGGGTCATTTTTGTTTGAAAAAAATCTGTCAAAGAGACTAAGCAGAAACAAATGAATTGATTGGTGATGTCTATTGATATAAATAGCAAATCAATAGAGGGAATCATGAACAAATACAGTTTTTTTTTTTTAAGGTTGGATTAAATTAAGACCGGGAATCCTAGCTAAAATTTTTGTTTTGTTGTTGTTGAATCATATTACGGTCCACAATTATGATAGGGGACCATGGATGAAAAGTTACATTTTTTGATTTCAATGATAATGTTGAAACAGAAACAGAATTTCAAGTTCTAACATAATGCTTGTATTTGTCGGAGTCAACAAACAACTAACGATATCTAGTATCTAGTATGCCTGCTAAAGTTGGTAGCATGCTGTGCCATTTAGTGGTGAACTGGCTACATATTTTGGAAGTCAAACCTATAGAAAGAGCAATCAAAAGCCATTGCTCACTTTGGTTAAAGTGTGGAAAGGAGTATTTGCTGATGTTTAACCATTTATTTTGCTTATATTAGAGTAGAACATGATCATATCATAATCATGTATTAAATCCACTCTCAATTTTAAGCATGCTGCTCTAACTAGCGATTTGAAGGGCTATAAAATCTGAAGTTATATTTAATTTATCTTAGAGTATTAAACAAGAGAAAAATTGACCATAACATAAGAATTAGTTACTTTTATATTTGCTTCTAGACATGATTATGTACTGCAATGATTATAATAACTCCTTATGTAGATCAACACTGAATCCTTTTTGGCATCCATATCTCCTTTCATGCTGTGCTATTTTTGAAGGTGGGTCTCCCTCACCAAGTGCTGATCATCAAAGATTGACGTTGGCACTTTTGGCTTTTGGAAGGCATGAGTCAGCAAAACCTGCATTGACTTGTGATTCAATTGCATAACGTGGCTGATTACTATTGCAGCATTAGTAATTGACTACTTGATGCAATTGCGGTCAACCTTGTAGCAAAGATGCATGTCTATGTTAACTTATGCAATATAATTGGTGTGATGTAATATATTCCCAAACACCATCATGCTAGCTCATCTTTTTTGCATCCATGCTGGAGCTGGGCCTCTCCTGTAAGTGTAACCAAAAGAATCCTATCATAAAACAGAACTTTTGCTTCAGTTTAGTGCCTTCTTTTGCACTGTGTGAAGATCGAACAAATATTCTGCTACATTTGCCAGCTAAATTGTCTTAGCAATTGATAGATTTTGCCACTTTGTTGAATACATGGCATCAGGCCTGGTCTTTGGATATTATTTCGTAATTAAATGTGTGCATTTTAGTTTTTACCGCTGAATGAGAATAGTTTTTAAGGCGGAAACAGAGTCCCAATGTATCCATATTTCTATTTTGTTATCATATTTTTTCATTAATAAAGAAAATAACAAATTTTAAATTTAATTTAAAAATCTCAATTATAAAATCCCCGTCATTTGAAATTCCTTTTATACTTAAATCAATTGAGTCGATAAAATATAAATTTACCCGCCAATATTTTAGTTATTAGTTTTCTTTTCATATTGTTTTTAACATTATATATACCTTTTATAATTTTTTTAACTTTTGTTTTATTTTTCTTTTGAAGTATTTAATTTTTTTTATCTCTCTTACCGTCATATTGTTGATTACTAGATAATTAAAATTTGTTGAATTTAACAATAATTATTTTAAAATAATTTTAAGAGATGAGATTATTGTATCTTATAAATACCCTGTCCTAGTTTTCCTATGACGTACATGTTTTATAATATATTTTAATTAGCTACTATTTATAGGCTTATCACTAGGTGTTTATGCATAAAAAAAACCATTAAAAAAAATATAGTGTTTATTTCAATCATATCTACACGACTACCTAGCTAATTGTAGGATGATAAATATTTTAGTACACACTAAAAAATTTAATAATAAGAAGAAAAATATTATCTATACACATGAATGCAAAACAACCTGCTACAGCACTCATACTAAAAACTGGAAACAGTCTAATTTAACGATCCTCACACTAATTATTATTTTCATTTAAGCAAAAAATAAAAATGAAATAGCAACAACATAGTCTAAATTGTGGATAAGGTGTCATAATATAACTCCATTGTGCTTGTTAAAATACAATATAATTGAAGCTCACAAAAAAAAAAAATAGATTATGATTGAAGCAATATAGTCTATTTTTTAAGGGGAAATATAGTCTATTTTATTATTCAATGCTTTATATACCAATACACAGCGAGATTGGAAGGAGATAAATACTCTTGTTTTGATACAAATGAAGAAAACAACAACAAAAAAGCTAAGTAAAACTAAAATACTACTGCAAGGTCACGTAAGACATCAAAAAATTGCATCGGGTGGAGCATCAAAGAGTTTGCATATTGTTCTCTCGAGTACCTAACTAACACCTGCAATTAAGTTTACACACAACGTAATTGGTATGTCAAGATGTGTGCTTAACAATGATCATTCATCCTGCAAATATAATTACCAACGAAAGAGAAAAAAATGAAGAACAGGGATTGCCAAAGGATTATATTAAAAAATAGTAAAAAATAAAATATTTTCGTCTATGCTATATGACACTTCTTAATTCATGTGTAGAAAACAAATCAAAATAATTGGTTAATTGAAGAACGAACCCTCTCAGAATTATAGCAACATTTGGAGATCAAATACAGAAATTAAGCGTTACAAAAATTTCCGGAAATTGAAAAGGTTTATACTAATTGGCAGTTGTGTTTATCAAAACTAAGTGATATATTTTTTTTTGGTAATAATCTAAGTGATATAAATTTGGTTGCCTACCTTTTTTTTTAAAAAAAAAATAGGGAGTTTTAACTAAAAAATTGGTAGATTTTTTAATTTTTTTAAAATGGACAATTTTAATAAGGAAATTGGCAGATTCTTAAACTTTAAAAATGAGTAATTTTAATTAACAAAGATCAATGCTATAATAACAATCGTTTCTCTTAAACCAAATTCGGTTGAAAATTTGGTTTATGTTAATTGTTAGATTTAAAAAAATCAAAATTGAAATTAATTATCTTTCTTATTCTCTTTTGTTAAACTTAAAAGCAAAATCACACATTGAAGATAGGAGATAGACCTAAATAAAAAAGAAATAAACAACACTAAATCAAATGCAAAAATAAAAAGAATATGCTAATCGAAATTTAGCAAGACAACATCGAATTAATGAAAGAAGAAAATGAGAAAAATGTGCATGTACAATATCCCTGATAAACTTGGTAAGTCAGCGTCCAATTAATCAGCACAAATCTTTAAGCAAACAAATTACACCATGTACCACAAAGACCTTAGATGGACTTCTCTGCATGAAGAAACATAAACAATGGTCATTGGCAAATAGCAATGGAAAAATGAAATTGTAAAAGGAAAAAATATTCAAAAATCAAACAAACAATAACCAATTAATTATTAGGTTTTGTGAGCCATGGAAGTAACCTACAATGAATTAAAAAAGGAATTAAGAAAGTTTGAGAATAAAAACCTTTAAAAATGATATTACTTCACTGATTGAAAACCGCTGTTTGCAATAGAAATATAAATGATTAACATAATTATGAATTTGATGATATAAAATCCCTCAAATTTCGCTTGAGAAAAAAAAATTATATTGGATACTTCTAAGGCACGTGACTGAAGAATGCCTATGTTGCATCCTCACGTTCCACAATGATTGAAGTCTTCAAAACTTGAGAATCTATGAATCCAAATATGATCGAACTATTCGACTATATCAACAGCCAAATTTTTTAATAAAAATAAGGGTTTTGTGGCTGGTGAGTTTGAGGGATTGGGAGTCAAACCTTTCAATGATGGTCACTACCAACATCATTTTGATGATGGCTTAGAGGGTGGATTGTGTAAGCAAGCGTGAGAAGATGCTTGTAAAAGGGAAAGAATAAATGAACCGTGTGAGGAAGCGGGTAGTTTTTTTTTTCTTCTCACGTAACAAATAAACAGAGTAGTACTGTGTAGTTGCACTACCAGTTGAGGACAAAAAAATTGAAAAATTGCATATAAAAGGAAATTATTTAATACAAGGGTAAATATAAAAATGTTAAGCGAGAGAGGGAAGTTATTATAATAGTTGAAGGGTAATTTAGTCCAACAAAGTATATACACGAAAACATGCTATTGCCTTTATATATACACACACACGTGTGTGTTTATTTGGAGTTTGTTTTTATTTTACTTTTATATATTTTTAGTAATTATAAAATATCATCTTACTTTTAAAGTTATTTTTTATTCCTAAGATGATGAAAGAAACAATAATAATAAAAAAAAACTCTTAAGACGGTGAAAAGATGATGAAGATTGATGAAAGACCCATAGGAGAGTTCCATCTAATATTCCCTTGACTTAGGTGCTGCAAATCCCAAAAATGCGAGTTAGATCAAACACATTCAATAAGTCTTTTATAGCTATGGAGAAAACTCACAAAAAGTTATTATGTGACACGTCACACTTGAGCGTTGATTGCATCTCGCTTAAGCATGAAAATATGAGAAAGTTTTTCTAACAGCATCAGTCGCGCTTAAGCGTAGGATGAATTATGGTTAAGTGTGACTAAAGATTTTTCTGGAAGCTGAATGACCCATGCTTAAGTGAGAATGAGGCTATGCTTAAGCGTTATTGGATGATGCTCTGCACAAATGAACCTGCGCTTAAGCGTGGCTTTAACTTCTGATCTCCCTTTTGGGCTTCCAACTCTCTTCAGTTCCACCCAATAACACTGAAACTCACCAATCCTTGCTTTTTACATGAAATCAACTAAAATTTAGAGAACTTCTATTCAACTAACTAAAGTTATTTTAATTTATTATGAACTTGTTAACAAAAAGACTAATTAAAGTTTAAAAGTGTTGGAATATTAAGATAATTGCATAAATAATTGTCTCAAAAACTATTTCCTTAGGGCAATTATCATGTGCCCGCCCATTTGTTGTCTTGTTTATTTTTTAAAAAAGACTTAAATATGTTTTTCTTATTTAAGATATACCCTTTTTTCAGATTATTACTTATTAAATTCATTTTATTTTATTATTTGACGTTTTTAGTTTTTTAAACTTTGGTGCATGCTGTTAGCATGACTCTATTAAGGGGTGATGTGATTATGTTTAGGTCCGGTGGTAGGGTACTAAATGCTAATGATAATTAAGGTAAGAATTGTAGGATCAGCCTACAAAGAAAAAGATTAAAGGTTAGCTATATAATGCTATAGTAGCATGTATAGTCGAATCATGTTTCACACTAGTGTATGATCTATATGCCAAAGTTAAGAGGAGGGAAAATACTTAATCCATTTTAAAATATAAGTTATTTAAAGTTGTTGTATAAATATTTTAAAAAATAATTAATTTATTAAATTTTATAAAAAAAACAACAATAATTTTTTAATATACACTTTTATCTCCATACTTTTACTTATTTATTTTCACCACTTCATCTAATTCTATTATATCATGTTCTATATGTGAAAAAATAAATATTTTAAAAATTAATCGACGATATAAATACATAAGTAAATATTAATGACTTAAGAAAAAAGTTCAAAAAATTAAAAAGACAATTATATGAATGCATGGAATATTGATTGAAGATAATTTTTTTAAAAAAATTATATAATATTAATTTTATAAAATACTTATATTTTAAATTTTTTTTCTTTAAAACGACGTATATATCATAACAAAGGAAATATATATGAAGAAAGAAAAAAAAAAGTTTTTTTAAAATTTTATTTTGGAGGTAAGGGTTATTATTGAAACAATTAGTAGTGGAAAAGTGAGTCTGGCGAAAACAGAAACTACGAAGCAAGCAAACGAAAAGAAGGGGAAGAAAAAGCAAAGCAAAGCAAAAAAGAAGAACCAGGCACCACCCGCGCATTCAGCTTCGCAAGAAAGTGAACGTATTTGGTATTTTCTGAACTGAATCAGTCTTTGTTCTTTCGTTATTCTTCCTTCGTCTTCCACATGGGTCGCCTTCTTCTCTTTCTCATTATTCTCAGCCTTGTCGCATTCTCTTTCCTCTCAGGTAATTTCAAAAACCACAATTTTTATTTAAAAAAACACAAATTTATAAATAAAATTCATTTTTTTTAAACACTTGTGCGGTTTCTGAACTTGCAGAGGTACAAGCGGCATCGTTCAAGATTGTGAACAAGTGCCGCCACACGATATGGCCAGGATTACTCTCCGGCGCTACTTCACCGCCGCTTCCCACCACCGGATTCACACTCGAGAGTGGCAAATCAAAGACCGTAAAAATCCCGAAGTCTTGGTCGGGTCGGATATGGGCACGGACCCTCTGCGGCCAAGGCTCCGACGGAAAATTCTCTTGCGCCACCGCCGACTGCGGCTCCGGCAAAGTACAGTGCGTTGGCGGCGCCAAACCTCCGGCGACATTGGCGGAGTTCACTCTTAACGGTGCCGACGGGTTGGACTTCTACGACGTGAGTTTGGTCGACGGCTACAATCTTCCGATGCTGATCGTCACCAAGGACGGCACCAGGGGCGGGTGCAGCGCCACCGGTTGCCTCGTCGACCTCAACGGCGGGTGTCCGGCGGAGCTGAGAGTGGCGCGTTCGAACGGCAGCCGCGGGAGCGTGGCATGCCGGAGCGCGTGCGAGGCCTTCGGGGATCCTCGTTTTTGCTGCAGTGAGGCGTACTCGACGCCTGACACGTGTGGTCCTTCTCCTTATTCGTTGTTCTTCAAGCACGCTTGCCCACGCGCGTATAGCTACGCGTACGATGACAAAACCAGCACCTACACATGTGCCAACGCTAACTATTTGATTATTTTCTGCCCCTTCCCCTATACCAGGTACACGTGCAATTACTCTCTCACCTTCATTTACCCATAATGTTTCTTTAGTTGTAAATAAAGTAAGGGCAATTCCGTCTTTTGGTTGGAGCTCATTATTGGCATGGAATAGAAGTTTATTCCGGGTGGATGGACTTTTCCTTATGTAGAGTGGGGTTAAGTAATACACAGACGTGTTCTTAGAAGTATATTATGTAGAACCAGTACTTTATCCGTGCTCCTGTGTTCTGTTTTCTTTTTTGTCGTTCAGCTGTCCATCTTAATTCTTAGGTAATTATTATTGCATGTTTTGTGGACTAGAGTTATGGGCCATTGATTGTTTTTGGGCGAGGCGAAGGAGCTTTTATGTGAGTGGTGTGTTTGTCCGGTGAAATATTAATTAATTGATTACCATGAGCTAATAATTGGACTTATTTTGTTTTTTTAATGAATAATTGTAATAGTGATGTTGAAATAATTTTCAAATAACATGCCACAAGTATAATAGTTTTCTATAAAAGCGTTGATCATGCAACAGTGAACATTTTTTTTTTGGTATTGCAAAATAATGCATTTTGATTATTTTTCCAATCACCCATTTGCTCCTTTGGGTTACGGATAATGATTGGTTACTTCCATACAATGATTACCCGCCACAGGTCCAGATTATTTTGATGAGTTGGTATTATACTTTTGTGAACCCCCTTTCTCTGTTCTTTTTTTCTTTCTTTTTCCCGATTAAGTTAGAATAATTGGACTACTAAGTAAAGCAAATATTAAATGTTTTTATATTTTTAAGATAGTAAGTATTTACTTTTTCATTTAATATCTTCTTCGATTAATAATACGTATGAAGATTTGTAAGAGGATAAGTAACATCGTTATAGGAAGCTATAGGAGAAATCTAGACTTCTATACATTAGTAAGCTATTTCCCAAATTATTTTTGAAATCCAACCTCTCAACTGCAGCAAATATAAATAAGAGTCATAAATCATAAAATATATGAATTTTAAGGTAAAAATCAATAAATTTATCATACATAATGAGTTCTGATTAGATAATTGTGTAAATGTATTTTATGTTGTCATCCTTGTATAACACTTTTTTCTACATTGTGATTGGAGTAGTATTCTATTTCCATGTTCCAATGAACTCAAGTATTTATGTGCTTAAAAGTGAGCGTGCGTCCTTAATTTAAACATATATTACAAGTGAGGTTCATAATTTCCACAAACTTTTCGCTTTCCAAACTTAGCTTTTCCTTTTGGTTTTTGGATTTTGCTTGGTGTTTTTGCTTTCATGGCCGACGTCTCACCCTTAAATCGCGCAATAAGAAAAAAGCAGATGGACAATGTAGGTTTTTCCATCTTTTTAAACATTCTTTTATTGGTACATGTTGTCATCTTTTAGATTTTTTATTAGTAGTAGTTAATAACATATGCATGTATGTTGTGTGGTGTTGAGCAGCCAAAAACTGTTGGGAGTACGAAAAGATGGGGCACAGCTTCCTCTGGTAAATAAAACTATGATGTACTTATCAAGGCTACAATCAGGTGGTTCTTCACCATCAGGTCTGATTCAAACGCAGAGTATAATAGCTTATGTTGCCTCTATTTTATTGGTGGCTTTCTTCCTGTTCTGCCCTTTTTAGCATCCTTTATGGATTATGTTTGCTTGGACACTTCAGGGTAGACATTTACACCAAAAATAGCTGCTTCTTAGTATAACCGTGTAAGAACATGCTATCTCCCTTTGATCTTACTATTTTACATTAACCTATCAAATCGATGCTGTGCTGATTCTACTCTTCATGCAGGAGTTGAAAGATATCATATAGGAAACACTGTAAATTCTTTTTCTTTTTTTGTTGTCGTGTATATTATCTCTTTTTTGTTTCCCACATTAATACGTCAACACTGCTATAGTTGATCTCTGGCATCCTTCAGTTCTTATTTTATTAAAAGAGAGTCATTACCAATTTGCGAAGTATTCTGTAGACAAGATTTTGCTAGTTATGAGAGACAGATTGTAATGAGTAGTTTATACATGAGATAGGTTTATGAAGTGATGCTTCTTCGTGCACAATTTTGGTTTTGATATGCTCAACAGTATTTAATATGGCAGTGGCACCATATTAAATTTAGGAAAATCCTCAAATTAGCCTATTTTAAGCAATAAAGTGATATGATTTGATTAAAAGATATTTATTACATCAGAAAAATAAAATAAAATAAAAATTTTATTTTTCAAAAAATTCATCTCATTTTATATGCTTCAAAGTTAAAAGCAGTTATAAGAACTGATTATAACAAAACTTTAGATGTATGGTCTTGTTTTTGTTTTGACAGAAAATTTATGGTCTTGTTAGGACTAAGGCTTACATGCAAATTTAGTATCCTTAGTTTTAATTGTTCATATTTAGCACTCGTAATTTATATAGATTGGATAATAAATTTAGTTTACTTGCAAATTTACGTATATGGTTCAACCTAAAACTGGAAGGATACATGGCCTATCAATCTCGAGACTGAGTAAGGCTTAAAAATCAAATAAGAATAATATAAATAACATATATTTCTGACTAAAACTTAGAGGAGAAAAAGTATTTTTGTTGTTTGTTATTATTCAATCAATAAGGACAAGGAACCGTAAAGGATAAATATACATTTGAATCCTACATACCCACCAACATGGTCCAGGACTTCCAAGTTTCCATCAAAGAAATGTAACATCTATTCTTGCAATCTGACAACCTCTAATGTCATGTCTAATGCCTTTAGTACTGATTCCAATCGGATTATGTATTGGAAAACCATGCGAGGAGGAACCTATATTCAGGTCATTCCCGAGTAAACCTGCTTAGGATAAGTATGCTTGAAGTGAAAATGAAAAGTTGAAACATACAATTCTCATCCGTGAATTTTATTTTTATTTTTGTATGGTTCAAGTGTTATGAAAAGAAGTCCTACGTCAACTCGGGAAAAAAGAGAGAAAAAAAAAGAACTATATAAGGATTCATATGCCTACAATAACTTTTTCTTTTGTTGTGGATTTCAATTGCCCTCACCAAATTATAAGGATGGGCGCAGCCATTGGTGGAATGGGCTTACCAAAGAGGACTGTATGCATGTTGATTAACACGGCCTGTTGGCCTTGATAGTCATTTGAATACTTTTTTTTTATACTTGTGAAATTATGTTTTGTATTTGTTTTTGTTTTTTTATTTTTATTTTGGAGAAACTAAAAAATTTAAGGTGTTAAAAATATCAGCCAGAAGAGAAAGCTCAACGACCAGGAGGCAGGCAACTACAATTCTACAAACTCCAAAACCCACGTCTCCCCATACCCAAATTTAGCTTAAAATGTAAATGCAGAAATTCAACAAGTGCAGTTATAATGAGACTACTCTATGATTTGCATGGTTTGGATAAAATTTAAGTTAGAATATAATGGGTAGATAAAAAATAATCCATTTATGATTTATTAACAATGCACTAAAAATCCAATCCTGTCAATTTAAATAAAACCATTGAATTAATTTAAGTAAAACCATTCGACTCATCAATTTCAAAAAATGTGAATAGATATTTATTTTATTTATTTAAACGTATGTTGTATTTCAAATTCTTATTTTTAATAATTATAGTATATTGTTGTGTCGGTGGATCAGGATCACGTAGGGATTGGAAAGTAGCGGGGGGAAAAAGAAACAAACTTTTAGTAATAAGAAGAAAAAGACCCATTCCATCCATTTTTTAATAGTCCAGTGAATTAAGGAAAAACAAATTAATCATATTAACCATCCATTATTCACATTTCACAATAACTCAACCCAGGCAATACATTTAATTATATTTTTTAAAAACGAATAAATTGGATTGAAGTATGAATGCATTGTTTAAATTATAGACACATGAATCACTTTCCCAACTCTATTCAACATCGACAATCATTTGTAATAATTTTCATAAATCCCGAAACTTCAATAACTTTTTTATTATTTAAAAACTGTGCCCCCCATCAACTAATAAGCAATTTACACACTTCCAGCTTTCTTGATAAGATGTTTGGCTTGAATGTATTAACAGACAACGGATGCTGCTTATTTCATATCATCTATCCGACACAAATATTCTTTGAAAAGAAAGTTAACTTTGCATAAGTTCAAATTGAGAACAAAGTGGGGACTCTTTTTAAATCATGAACGTGAAAACTAATAACCATCATCTAAATTTATATAATTATGCTGCTTATTCTTCTTTGTGGTCAAATGGGCCATAAATTCATTATGCTATGTTTGGGAGAGGATTTAAATGCCCATAAAAATAGTGATATAGTAGTAATAATAATAATGATCAAAACAAATTAGTATAATTTCAGAATTTTTTCAAGAAGAAAAATAAATTATACTGTAACTAAAGTGTGAGATGTTAAAAAAATAGTATGTTTTAGTTTCGCTGTTTTTTTTATAATTTTGTGAAAACATATACATGTAACCTTATTTCTTATTCTTATATGAATTTCAGTTGCAAAGAACTCTTTTTTGTATTGGGCAAGACGCAAGAGTCAAAGAAAGGAAGGAGAAATTTAGCAGTGTAATTTTTATGATTATTTACATTTAGGGTTTATAAAGTTTGAAAGTCAAGATTTTCAGGTAGTAACAATGGCGTCCCTGTGTGGCATAAAAAGAAGAGAAGAGAGACGATAATGGAATCCAATGCCTTTTCACATAATTGCTGTGCTGCCACTGCCACTCTGGTAGGTACCAGCCAGAGAGTCATTAACCACGATCCATACTAACGGTTAATGACCTAATTTACGTGGCTGCAAACACGGTCCTACCTTTCCACTATAAACTAGAAGGCTATAGCTAAATGGGCTTGTGCCATCAAAAATTGATTTTTAAAAAATAAAAAATATAAATTTAGTTTTGGAATGTTAAAAAATGCTATAAATTAATTCTTTGTTAAATTTACGAGACTGTTAAATTAATTTTGTCATAATTTATAATATTTAAAAATTAATTAAAAATTAATTATATTTTTTAGCATTAAATTGATATTAAATTATAAAACTTAAAAAATAATTTATTATTAAATTATCGGTAGAATTAATTTATAACATTTTTACGTTTGATAATTAAATTTGAATTTTTTATTTTTTTAAATATCAATTTATAAACGTCTCACACATTTAATAATAAATTTAATTATTTATCCTAGAAACTAGAAATGTAGTAGCATTTAATACGAATGTTTACTGGATTGCTTTCACACATCGAAATCATTTCTCGTCTGACCTTAAATTCGAATAAATATACTAAATATGTGAGTTTAATTAAAATCAAATTTAAGTAGAATGAATTTGAATTGACTTATATAAGATATTTAAATATTTAACAAGTAAAATAACAATACAAACATTATATTATTATTATTCATTATTTACTCAGGGAATAACTAATTTGATATAAAATTGAGAAATTATTATCTAATAGATCTAAGACATAAACTTGATGCGTTCTTCATAAGTTTCAGGAGAAAATGATAAGGTACTTTAAAGAATAAGCTAGTTCTCTCTATCGATGGTCTTCTTTGCTCAACAATTATAGTAGTCATATACAAATACTTCCCATGTTAAGTCAATACGTACGAAATCAAATGGCTTATATGAATTAATTTTGAGGTATTCATAAACTTGTTAACCCTATCGTTGATGATAAACACAGTTAATTACTGATTGGTTGTCATATGACATGTGATCTGCATGTTGTACGTGGTTGGACTCCTGTCAATGGACACATTCATTGGACCGATCTGCATGTGATATCGGAACAAATTTCAAAAGCATTGAGAAAGGGAAGGGAATTACTATTTGCATTTTCGTTTTCTACTTCCCACACTCCTGTTTTCAGTCAGATTTTATTCTAACAAAACACATTTACATGTTACAATAATAATGTTTTGAAAATAATTTCCAAAACAGTTTTTACATATTTCTAAAAAGTTGCACTGCCAGCCCTGCGGTTGTTGATAGTAGCGATGTGCATGTATTGGATTTTTAAGAATCCAATCTATATATATTTAAATGGATTGAATTTTAAATTTATATTTATATTTTTAAAATAATTTAGATTCAAAATACAATCCATTTAAATGGATATTAATTTGGTCATATCCAATTTATATCCACTTAAATGTTATAAGAATTTTTTTTATACAAATTTTAGTTATTAAATGTTAAAAAGTTAAAACTTAGTACTTGTCCATTTAAGAGTTATTTTAAACCGACCTTGGTCAAGACTATTTTTGATTGATCTTGGTTAGTGTATTTTTGGCCTACCTCAACCAGGTCAATTTCGACATATATCAATCCAGACATTTTTAGACCGACATCACCTAGGACTATTTTTTGGTTGACATCAGTTAGTGTATTTTCGGTCAACATTTATCAAGGATGTTTTTGGTCGATCTTATGTAGGGTTACTTTTTGGTTGAGGTCGGCTAGGATTTTTAGTCAATGTAAGTTGGTAATATTTTTTGATCGACATTGACTAGGGGATTTTCGATTAACATTGATCTTGACTAGTTTTTGGCTAACATTGGTTAGGGTTGTAGCTAACATTGATAAGATTTTTTTGGTCGATGCCAGTCGTTGATGTTTTTTAGCCAACATTCGTCAGGACTATTTTTTGGTTGACGTTAGCTAGGTTTTTTTATTAACGCTGGTTGGAACTATATTTTTGTTGACAACAACTAGGATTTGTTGGTCAACATTAACCATGACTATTTCTTTTTTTGCTAGCATTAGCTAAAGATATTTTTTGTTGACATCAATTATGGTTTTTTCGATCAGCGTCTACTGGGGGAATATTTTGGGCGATGTCAACTAGGTTTTTTTTGTCGATGTCGACCAAAAATAGTCTCGTCTGACGGCAACCAAAAAACTCCTAGCCGGCGTCGAGCGAAAAATCTACATGATATTGACAAAAAAGTAATCTCAACAGACGTTAACAAAAAAAAAACTAGTTAACAATGACAAAAAAATAATTTTAATTGATGTCGACCAAAAAAACTTTGGATACCCTCGATCAAAAAATAATCTCAATAAATATTCGCCAAAAATCCTTATCAACATTAACGTATAAACAACATAATATTGTTTAGGGATGAAATAATTGTGAGCAACATAATATTTTGAGACAGGCAGGGGCAAGTCTCCCTCAGTCCCTCTCGCTCATTGTCATTACTAGTAACAGAGCCCTTCTACAGTGTACCCTCAAAACACAACCCTTCTCATACCCATACCCTACCGATCCGCTAGCACTAACAACGTTAACGCATAAACAACTCCAACCTATGGATCTCTTAGCATCCACCTCATGTTTCACTCTCATTGCTCTCCTACTCCTCACACCCCAAGGTAAAAGCACTTCCTTCATAACTTTTTCTTTCTTAATTTAACTAACAAAAACCATTCATTTAGTAACTGCGGCTTCTTCTTCAGCTGTTATGGGTGCCACATTTACATTCGTTAACAAATGCGACTACACAGTGTGGCCCGGCATTCTCGCAAATGCCGGTAGTCCACCCCTCCAAAGCTCCGGTTTCCAGCTCCCAGAAGACACTTCTCGCTCCTTCCAAGCCCCCACCGGCTGGTCCGGTCGTTTCTGGGGCAGAACCGGCTGCACATTCGACGGATCGGGCTCTGGCTCGTGTCTCACCGGCGACTGCGGCTCCGGGCAAGTTGAATGCAACGGCGCCGGAGCCTCCCCGCCGGCAACCCTCGCGGAGTTCACTCTGGGCACCGGAGGCCAAGACTTCTACGACGTGAGCCTCGTCGATGGCTACAATCTTCCCATGATCGTTGAAGGCACTGGCGGGTCGGGTCTTTGTGCTTCCACGGGCTGTACTTCGGATCTGAATCAGCAGTGTCCTGCGGAGCTGAGAGCCTCCGAGGGAAGCGCGTGTAAGAGCGCGTGTGAGGCTTTTGGGAGCCCTGAGTACTGCTGCAGCGGCACGTATGGCTCACCCGCCACGTGTAGGCCCTCCATTTACTCGGAGATGTTCAAGGCTGCTTGCCCTAGGTCGTATAGCTACGCATACGATGACGCTACGAGTACGTTTACGTGTTCCGGCGCCGATTATACCGTTACCTTCTGTCCATCCTCTCCAAGGTTAACACTTAATAACCTATTCTCTCTCTCTCTCACTCTTTTTGTCTTATATTTTCCTTTCTTCATTTCATTCATTGCTCGCCTCTGTTTTCTGTCCCATATTTGCTCACTTGTGCTAAACTTACTACCTAACCTTTTTTTTCTTATTAACGAGGTGCTGTATTTTACTGATTGCAATGGTTTGATTTGTCTTTTATTCCTGCTCTTAGAAACGCATCTTTGAAAGTAAACTGCAACCACTTTTTCTTTTTTCTTTTTTACAGATTATACTTTCATTTGATACTTATATAGACAATTTATTTCATATTAGTTTAACATTTTAACTTATTAACTCATTTCAGAGAAAGTAAATATTATATCTTGTTTCTGAATAAAATCACAACCTAATTTCCTTTGCTGATTTGCTTTTATTTTAATTTAATGTCACATAAACATCACGTAATAGTAAATAAATTTAATTTTAGTTTATCGTGTGCTAGTATAATTACTTCTGTAGGCAAGCAAATGTTAAATTTATTTTGTTTTTTTTCTTTAAGATATTAAATCTACTTATTTTTTTATTTAACACTTTTTTTACAATATTTTAGTAGTAAGCTACCAGTAGATTTTACTCGTTCCGGCATCAGTGCGGTAGGTGGGTGTTTCATACGACCAAAGGAGAACTTTTTAATGCTCATGCTATTAATAAATAGATGGTTAAGTGAGTCTTGACTCTTAAAAGATGGTTGGTGCTTCGTGCTATTGTCATTACCTGATGCTATAGGATATTAGGAGTAACATTTATATATGCACGCCCATATTCACGTGACAGAATTAAAACGAGTGTCTTGCTTGCATTCACTCCTTAGACAAAATTTTGTTTGAGAAATTGATGATTATCTGAATGTGTGCATGGTTTGGTAATGATTTTGCAGTCAGAAATCTTCACGAGATACCACCACCAACCCCATGACCCCAACTACAGCATCACCAGGGTCAGGGACAGTGACAGGAACAGGAACAGGATCCGAAGGGGCAGTGGTGTACACGGGTGCAGACAACGGCGTTGCGTATAATACAGTTACGGATTCCGGGTCAAGTTCAGTATCCGGAGGAGAAACAATGCTCGCAGATGGGTCATATCTAGCTGGTTTAGCCATGGGAGACTCACCTAGAAGAACAGCTTCCACCGCTAGCTTTTTGCTTATTCTCTTCCTACTGCTTTAGCTGCTGCACCAGCATTGTAGCTTTTGTTTGTTTGTTAAATGTAAATGGCTCTTAGATTTTCGGGTTTTTCGTGGTGGGTTCAAGAATTTTGGCTTTGCCAGTAAAGCTGGCAGATTCTCACTCATTGTAAACCACCCGCCAAAAGATTCGCCAGAAAAAAAATATTCCGTGTTTCATTCGTTAAAGTGCTTGTCTTTATTAGTATTATCAAATCTAGGGAGCATTTATCTCCCCCCATCCAAGCTTTTTTGAGGTTAAAAAAAAGCTAAACATTTATGCAATTTTGGGCTGGCTTTGTTGGTTTCACATGTATGGTAATCATAATAATATAAATATCGGTGTGCTGTTGGCTATGGCTTTTAATTTGGTGTCTCAATTCTCACCAACAGCCACATAAAAGACAGATCTTTTTGCATGATGTGAACTATCTGTCGAATACTGTCTCATCTTCCGTCTGAATTAGGGTTCACTTTGCGGCTAAAACAAGTAATTTGATTGGCTTTTTACCTTTTGAATTTTGTTTTATCCTGCTACGGGTGAAGGAATTCTGAGAACAGATGCATTTTATGAGTTTTAACTAGTGGCTAAATAGAAAAGGTCGATTGAGGCCTGAGGATTGAGATAGAATATAGCTGAACAGTGAACACCAACTTCAATTATTAACTTCAGTAGAGTGAGCCTAAACCCATTGCAATTTGCAAATGTAGATTCCTATTTTTAAATCTCTGTCATCAAGAACGAGAATAATGTTCAATAAGATCGTATCTTATGGAAAGTGCCTTAATTCGCATACTTTAAATTGGTGTTGTAGCTCAACTTAATTAATGAACCATTTTTTCCAGCAATTTTAAAAAAGATGGATCTTATCGTCCAAATGGTGCCGTTTAGGGGACCTACCCCAAAGATAATTTCGAATATATAGTCTTCAACACTAATTTAAGATTTTGTGGTATTTCGTTACCTCGCATGATGTAAAGCTGGCAACTTGGGATTGAATTTGTCATTTTACTCGATATACTCGTCTTCATGGTGACTACTTAGTTTAAAATTGAAATTAAGTAATCATCATGAAGAATATATAGTGTTACTTCAACACTAATTTAAATTTTTTCTGTAGCTAAAAATTCTGACTACCAAGTGCTGAGTTACAAAGAAGTTAAAACTCACAAAATTGGATAAATGGTATTTACTTTTAACTAGTTTTTTTACACATTTTTTACAATCTCGTTGAAATTATGGATGTGTAATAGAAAGGTAAATATGGAAAGTGTGTGGGTCCTTCATTTGGAATTGTTAATCAGGTTCTGGAACACAATTGATACCGACTTCCCATGTATCCTGTCCTTCCAAATCTTTATGCAAATTGTTTATTAGTAAGAAATAATTTTGCAATCAAATAAAAAAATGTAAAACGAGTCCTCTAACTTCTGTTATAATTCTCCCCCTTTTCCCTCCAATTTTCAACCAATAACAATAAAAAAGTAATTTCGTACTTCGTAAAATATTTTCTTACCATATAACATTCCTCAATCTTCTATGCAATTTCCACGTGGGAAGGCAAGTAATAAAAAGAATGAGTTATGTTATTAAAAAAAAAGAATTTTCGAATAGAGTTTAATATATGATTATTCAACTATATATATCCCATTACAGCATTACTCTTGTAATGTGAGTCTCACATCATTGTTAAGATTGTGTGGTATGCAGATAGATAAAAATGGATATGGATAAGAAACGTTGACTAGGGTGTAGATAGACCGGCAGAATTATGAAGACGATTTTTTGCGATTCAAGTATTCTACAAATTTAAATGATAAATTTAATTTCAAACATTACCTTTAATTTTTTTTTTATAAAAAAAAAACGGACATGTATTTCCTGCGATGATGCGAATCATTGCATGCATCTATGACGGTGATAATAATCTGAGTACGTAACCAATAATGTGATAATAGTCTGAGCATCTAGTAACTAGTATTGTGAAGAGACACTCTAAGCCAATTCCAACGATAAGGTTGCCACTTTGTTGCAATTCTCTGAGCCGTGAGATATAGTCCTCAACAGTGTAGTTTCCACCACATTGAAGTTATTTATGAACAGGGAAAGGTAGAAATAACTTGTTTTTATATTTTAGACCCAAGCATCTTTTTCTAATATTCTACACAAGTATCAGTTTTATATATATATATATATATATATATATATATATATATAATTAATAGTTTCCCCAATTCAGGTATGTTGGAAAAAAATACCTTCTTAATTTAAATTAAAACAGAAAACCAAAAAAGTTTAAGTTTAATGGTGTAATCGATTTTGTTGCAACGGTTATAGGCCACCATACTTTTTTTGTTGGCAGAAATATGACTATTGTTGCCCACCATTATAGGCCATTACTTGAGTTAATTGATTGGGAAAAGGAATGGTTATAAAAACTCCCATTTCCTCGTACGTTTCTCTATATATATCAGAACCTCTAAGAAGTAAACAACACACAGAAACATAACAGTACCCACTTAGAGAAAAACCAGAATTATTTGCCGCTACTGAAAAACAATTTGGAGAATTGTTCATTGGCACAAGAGTTCACGTATAGTGACTAGTGAGGCATTTTCTCTCTAAATATAGCGCTTTGTGTGCTTCATCCTAGGTTTTGCTAAACTTATTTTCTGAATTTAATTTAGTCTGTCTAACTTGTTTGGCTGTTTGTTGTTTATTGCTTTATTTTTGTTCTGAAATATCTACCTTGTGCTGCTGTTTTTTTTTTTTAAGAAAATATTTGTATCTCTTCTAACAAGGAAGAGTGAATGCAATGTCTCTAATTTAATATCAATCATTATTTGCTCACAAGAAATTACAAAGTCAATTTAGAACAGGTTCACTTCCGAAAAAATTACCACCATCCACGCTTCGCGTTTTAACTGTAGCAGATTTGAATTTCCCATATTAAAAAGAAATACATAGATAATTTTTTTATTGATTACCACAACTCCGTTGTAGTCTAGTTGGTCAGGATATTCGGCTCTCACCCGAAAGACCCGGGTTCAAGTCCCGGCAACGGAAATTTATTTTTTTGTTTGCTTTCCCTGAAAACTTTCTTTTCATGGTGCAGACCAATCCATATCTTGGGTCAAGAAGACTAATGTTAGCGTCTTTGCGATACATTTTCTAGGTAAAAATTTAAGTATCTGTCTTTTATTTTTTATATAGAATCGGACAGCTATATACTCCAATATATTGATTATATTTCAAGTTTAGTAGATACAATATATTCATTTCTTGTTTTGAACAACAAGATATAGTGTTTTTTTTAACTTGGTTGACGTAGTGGAATGTTATACAGGCCCATGTAAACTTCAGAGAAAAGAAGAAGAAAAATTATTGAATAGTACTTAGAGTTAGAAATTAGAATCCTATTAATTTAAGCAGGAATATTGGAAAATCTTTAGCATTATTACAAAATCTATGTAGAAATCGATCATAAAACACCTGTCTCGTTGATTATACAGGACTGATTCTTCGTTGCTGCTTAGTGCATGACTGCAGTTATTGACTGCAGTTATAGGCTAGTTAATTTCGTCTATAATGATCTGTTATATCATCAACATTCTGCATCATTATAAATGCAAAAAATATATTGAAGCAAATCGTTAAGTTGGACAGTTTCTTTGTCATTGACAAAGCTAACCGAAAGAACAGAAAAATTAGGACGTCAATTCAGAACAAATCCCCTATGAAGCACGGACACGGCAAAACGGAGGCCGAATCGCGTCGGACACGATCCGACACGCCGACACGCGTCGACACGCTCCGACACGGTGTCGGACACGTGGTCAACACCTCCGACTCGTTGACCGTCGCCGACACGCGATTTTGACCGTGTCCGACACGGTCAAATGGCATTTTGGTAAAAAAAAAATTACAAATAA
>PYAF01004289.1:379680-406333 GCA_007407185.1 Glycine tomentella | reverse complement strand
TTAATTTTTATCTTGATATTTTTCAATTGTGCCCTAATTTCTTTATAAAAAAATTATGGTCTAATTCTTAGTTATTCATTTTTTTTGTCCATATATCTTTTAAATAGATAAAGTTTGATATTTGAAAATTTGTAATAACCTGACAACCAACAGGAAGTAATAAATAAATAAATAATATTACGTCACTAAGGGTGTGTGTTTTCAGTTAATAAACAAGCTTTTGTCTTATGTATAAGCTAAAACAATAATAGCTAATTAAAAGATACTAACAAAACTACCATATCAGTAGATGATCATAAACCATCATAAACCGCATCAATAGACAATAGGTAGAACAAAAAAATGGGGAGAAAGAAAAGGAGATAGGAGATATTTATGTCTTTTGCATGTTATGTATTTGGGACATTTTCGTCAGGTGGGAGCATTTTCTTAATTTTGTATAAATTTTAATATTGATTAAATTCATCTCGATCATATTTAAAATGAAAATATACCTTATCAATAAAATATTAAAAACTTCTACTCCATTATAAATTATATTTATTATATTTTCCACTTGTTAATAATTTGTGTATCAGATTACTAATTAAACTTTGTTTGATGTCCTTTTATTTTAAATAATCAATTAATTGCCATTAAAAGTCATAACCTCCAAAAGCAACCTCATTCTGCTAAAAAAAAGTAAGTAAATATTGAAATGCTAATTGTTGCTTTGCAGCATGTTGGCGTGACTTCAAATAGATAATTAAACAAATTTCGTGATAGTAATTGATAAGAATGTGTGCTGAAGTAAAAGTGCAAAACCATTTAAATAAAGGGCTTGATTCCGTTGACCGCGTCAAGGTGGGGTAATTTTTTATTGCTATATAGCTTTTAATGTTGATTAAATTCATCTCATATTTAAAATGAAAATAGTTATTACTAATAAAATATTGCAAATTAAATAAAGTCTACTATATTATAAATTATATTTACTATTTATTTTTGCGTACGGCAATAATGTTTAAACTTAAGAATTTTTATAAATTACCTAAATCCTCTATTTAAGCCCATCGTAGTCGACGTAGTGGCTTATATTTTCCAATTATTATAACTTTTTATTCTCAACCACTTACCACTTACATATGGTGGTACGACTGTCGATTAGTCTGCAAATCTTATTCATATACTTATTCAGCTCATCAAAATCGTAATGAGTAGCTGAATTTTGGTTCAATTTGCTTTCTAAGTTCTAATTATGGGCGTCGTGTAACTCGTGTAACGTGACTAAGCAAAAATGCATTACAAAACTATGCTGAAAGCATGTAACTTTATGATTCCGAAACAGGAAAACGATGTTATTGTAAGGATAAATTATTGAGTAAGTGGTTGGAGTAACATATAATAAAGTGTTATTTTTTTTTTTTTGTAAGTTAAAAAGGTAAAAACTGATCTCATATATATGCATGTAGTGACACTAATTATGTAATAATTTATCTGTTCTGAAGGTGAACGGAGAAAGAGGTCTCCCCAGCTGGAATGGGAACACACACGGTTAGAGACGCCACGTTCGTTGCGTGTCCCCCTTACTTTGGAAATTCATGTTTTGAATATTGCAGCTCGTTAGTTGCATGAACAAAATTGAAGACTGAAAATTTTCATATTGGAAGGGAAATTTGTTAAACATGTATTATGATTTCTTTCTTACTAAGAGCTTTGTGATCGCCAACAAGTTCTTCCCTGAAAAACTGAAACAAATTAATGGACGCTGTTGTTGTTGAGTGGTTGTTGAATTACGCATCATCAACGTTTCATTTTTTCCAAATGGGAATTTAATTCCAAAACGATAATAGTTGCAACTGACGTGCACCTTCACATTTATTTAGGATGTCGACTAATATTGAGTCACATTCCTTGAAAAGAAAAGGGCAAGTGGGCTAGTGGGGCTTCGTTCAGATTTTGAATACCATGTCAAGACAATTGATGGGACCCTCTTTTTCTTTTTTTCTTTTAATAATGTATGCCAAGCCAGTTGAGTTTTAGACAATAAAAAACGTATTTATTAATTTAAAAAATTATATAAATTTATATTTTAAGTTCACACGTTAAAAATACATCTATTTTAGAAGGAAATTATTTAATTAATAATGGAACTATCCTTCATTAGTAACATTTAAACGTTTACACTTCGATAAAATTTCCTATTTTTCTGAGAGCAAGCAACAATTTCTTCTTTTTTTTTTGATAAAAAAAAAAAAGCAACGATTTCTTTGTGGCGTTGCTTTCTCCTTTGATATTAATATCGGGTCACCTAAAATGTTATGTGGAAAAGAAAAACGGAGAAAAGACCAGCTACGTGGAAACGTCAATACCATCATACTAATACTTCGTTTAATGCTTCACTTCAACATATTTTTATTTTTTAGGCTCTTTTTTTAAATGAAGACTTATTAAAAATAATAAAAATAATAGAAAAGTTCGAATTTCATTTTTAAAAAAATGCACCTTGATAATCATTACACTGGACTAATTGATAATAAAAATTATATAAATAAAATAAATATTTTTTCTCGAAACCTAAGCTTGAATCCCCTTATACTTTTAGTACACAATATATCCTATTGATTAAAATCTATATAAAAATATTATAATTAATTACAGGCATTATTTATAATTTTATGAATAACAAAGAAGTTTATTTTTTTTTATGTTTTACAGTAATAACATAGAAGTTTATAGCAACAATAAAAATGCATAAAAGATAGGTTATTGATTAACAACACTTGCCCTTTTGCTTAAATTAAAAAGTTCAAATGAAAAAGAAAAAAAATTAAAATTTCAAATGAATAAAAAACTAGTGATTTATTTTCAATTTTTATCTGCTTCTTAGAATTAATTGTTTTGTCCTTTTAAATTTTCCTTCAATGAAATAAACTAAATTATACTATTATTTATATTTCCTCTCCTTTTTTTGTCTTGTCCTTCTCCTTAAACAAAACACAATATCAAGGGGACATTTGTTTCGACATAAGAAAATTTATTCTTGTAAATCACATTCCTGAAAATATTATACTGATCATTCCTTATTCCTGTGAACATGTTTGTTTGACACTCCTAAATTTATAAAAAAAGAAAATTAAAAATAATAAGTAAAAAAGAAATGTGAGTGAATGATGCGGGGGGTATGATAGTTATTGTAAAAAATGACTAATCCAATATACCCACCATTCTTGTGATAATAGACAACAAAACAACAAAATTATACTAGTATTTTACATTCCTTGGAATCAAATGTTTTCTAGAAATATTTTTACAAATTTTATACCAAACTTGGTTCATCGAATAGGTATTCGGCATAGTTTGCTGAAAACCTATCTAACCCTTAAAGAAGCAAGACATACCATAATCTAAAAGGATTAAGGGTTTAGATCCCTTAATCACATTTAGGCGCATATGACGTAAATGCATGGTAATTTGCTTACCAAGGCCCAAGGTCCAACAAAATTTGTATAAATAGAGATAGAATCACACATATAAAGGTCACTGTTTCTTTTACTGTGTTTATTATATTACTTATTGTTTAAAGTTGAAATCTTACTTTAAGTATTAAAGTATCTTTCATAAATAATCTCTTTACAAATAAATCACACCCCAGCATAGAAGGACAGATAAAAACAAGAACTATATTAATAAAAAATTATTGTTCTACCACTATTTGACGGGAATACATAGGAATATGATATTTCCAAGTCCAAATTATTGAGAATATTACATGGAACTTGAAACAAATGTGTCTTAATGATGCTTAGTTTGAAACTTCATAATTATATCTAATTTATTCGATATGAAAGGAGTGGTTAGATTATTTATATAAGTTTTTTTAATTTTTATTTATTTCTTTTATTATATCGTTCGTTATACATTTTCAAATAAAAAATATTTATAAAATATTATACAATTAACATATCTTTGACTAAAAAGAAGATGAATTGAGTAGGCTCCTATTCTAGATATGATAGTGACAAAAATATGTATTTGTAAATTGCGAAACATAAATATACAGGATGTTTACTTTGTGAATTGTGATGGTTTAATTTAATGATTAATGTTTATGCTTTATGGTAATTGGAGAAAAAGCAATAAGAAAAAGGGGGAAAAAAACAAAAAACAGCTGTCCCGTGTACGGGTACGGCCGTATTAGACAGCTCATGTTTCAGGCAGCACGTGATTAAGTGTCTCTACGCGTGGGCCAAAGGACAGCCATAACATGACTATAACTTCACTCTTGCACTTTATATGATAAGATAAGACCTCGCGCGTATAAATTATAGCTAAGACGTCCGGGACATACTCATCACCAACTATGTTCAAAAATCAAAGAGATAAATATCAAAAAGAATTAAATCTTAATAATTATATAAATAAATTAAACATCACATTTTAATCTAAAATTTTAAAACTTAATTTTATGAATCTTTCTCTTTATTTATATGATTTTTAAACTCACTTGTATTCCAATATGATATTGTAATTTATCAATAATAACAACATGTAATATAATTGATAAATAAATTTTATCTTTTAAAATCATAAATTTAATCTTTAATTTGTGTGTATTGAAAAAATAAAAATATATATTAAAAGATATTAACTTTTTTAAATGAATGTTAATATTTTATGAGATTAATCATTACCTTTTAATTAAAGAATATCTTAATTAAAAAATTTAATTATAATAGAAGTAATAACTAACTGAAAGTCTATCTCAAATATGGATTGAACTCATTGAACTATTGAAATAAATTAAGAGATGTAAAAAAGAATATATAATAAGTGGTATAATAAAAAGGAGAAAATAAAAAAAGAGTGATATTAAAATATAAGAAAAAACGTTTAAATTTATAAAATATTTTTGTACTAATTATTACTACTATATTATTAATTAAAATTATAAAATTTCGTTGGCTTCATGCTTTTTCGGTATTATGGAAAGTAAAATAGTAAAAAATTATATGAAATTTGCGTTAAAAGGTCTACATCTTTTATCTTATCCACACTCAGACCCCAGTATTGTAGATAAGAACAAACCATGTTTGATTGCGCCTATTATATGCTCTTGCACATATCATACATTCGTACCTTCGTCTTATCAACATTCAACAATCAGATGATAATGCCAAAGATAAGGACGACATTCTTATTAGGATCGAACTAAAATTATAATTTTTTTTAAATGTAAAAATTTAAAATTAAAAAGTTAAAATTTCAGTTTATAAATTAGACAATAATCAAAATTATAATTTAATATTTTTATTGGACAACGCTAAACAACTTTATACCATTTTTTTATTTTGATAGTGTCAAATAAATGAATAAGTATAAAAATATATTTTTAATTCTTTTATTGGTCACATAAAATTACATGTAAATCAATTATCATGTTTGTTTTGCATGTAAAAATCATTTGTAGTATTACATTTACATGCACTTTGATGTAACACAATGGCTTAGAATAACTGGTAATAAATAAGCGTTTTCTCAACAAATAAATTTAAATAAACGGATCACATTTACCTTAGAATGGATAATGTGTCATTTCCATTTACTTAAGTTAATAATGTCGATCAAAAGAATTACATATGTCATACGATACACATTTAAAATATAATAGACTAAAACAACACGTTTTTAAATTTGACGAAGAAAAATTAAATCTCAATATATTTCAAGGACCGAAATTTATATTTCTGTTTATTTTATTAAGGAAAATGCTTTATACTTCGCTTAATTCTGGCGAAAAATTGACCGATTCCGTCATAATGTGAAATCTGTCTTGAAAAGAAATTAAATTATTATTTTAAAAGTAATGAAAGATGTTAAATTGTTAGAGTATTTTTAATGATAGATTTTAAATTGAAATTTTAAATTATTTTTTGATGGATCATATAATGTCATATGATTAAAAATCTCTTAATATCTTTTTAATTTTTTTTAATGATAAATCTCAATCTAAAATCTTAGAAAAAAAGAAAGAGAAAAAAATTTATTCATTTTTGAATAATATGTATATTTTGAAAATTTTATAGAAGAACACATTTTTTCATGTTGGAAGATCAAATACTCTTAATAATTCGGATGTTTTTTCTCGCTCCTGAATTCGGAAGATATAGCAGTACTCTTTTATTAAACCACGCACAAAATGGGCAATTAATTGATATACGGGAGACAAAACTTGTTTTGGGGAAAATTCAACTTGTAAACCGAAGAAATAAAGGAACTGGGCCATGCATTGTCAAGAAAATCTGAAATGATTCGTCACTGACAGGGCATATATTTTTTTTAAGATTTTTTAACGTCACGAATACCAAAAGAAATCTTAATAAAAAATCATTTAATATTTACAATATGAAATTTGTTTAGTTTCAAATTCACGTGTTATTTCTTAATTATGTTGCTTCTTGTGTTACAAATATTATGTCATCAATTTAATATATTATATATTTTTCGACTTTTATTTCTTTTATATGCACGTGTTTTATTTACAAAATTCTCTAATTTTTTTAACTAATCAATAATTTTTAGTTATGTAAGGATATATAGACCCATTTGTTTAAACTTATTTATTAAAAAATATTTGTTTTAAATAAAATAAACAAATTTATATTATGTTTGTTTCAATTATTTTTGTTTAAAAAATATAGTCTTATATATAAGCACTTGTGTAAGTCTGACCTGACTTAACATATCCCCTACCTGTTATTTGGTGTACAATGATATTAGTCATTTGTAAGGGTGTTCACGAGTACGGGTCATCCGTGAACTCGAATCGATCCGAACAGTTTGGATTGGATCATTTATATATTTGGGTCAAAATCGAACCGAACCGATCAAAACTGTTCATGTATGAGTTGAGTCACGGGTTTAGATTTACAGATCCGATGATCCGATCTGTGAACCCGTAATAATAATATAAATTTTATTATTTATATATATATATTAAAAATTAAAAAAAATAATTTGACAATAAAAAAGGTAAGATATTATAAATGTTTAAGATTGCATTCAAAAATAAGATATGATATTTTTTTATATTGCATTAAAAAATAGGATAAAATATTTTTAAGATTGCATTGCATAATATAATAGAATATCTTTAAGATTGCATTGGATAATATGATAGAATATATTTAGGATTGCATTCAGAAATTGGTTAAAATCATATCTTTAAATTAGTATTAATAGAAATATATTTTGGTGTTCATGTATGCATTTCATTCCAAATAATATTAGAGTATTAGAGAGTTTATGTTTGCATCATTGAGATAATTAGAAGCGTTTGACAAGTTTGATTCTTCAACTCTCAATGTTTAAAGGTACCTATTTGCTTAAGGAATATAGGTGTAAATGTAACTATTTTATTGTATTTTTCTTCTTGACTTTGAAAAAGGTCGCAGCTGGGAACTAGGATACCAGTTTTGTCTGTTTTTTAATGAATTGAGACATGCAACTTCTGGCTGGGAAACTAGGATACTAGTCTAATTGGGAAACAAAGATATCAGTCTATCTCTATTCTTGGTGAATTTAGACTAAACAAAGATACCAACTGGGATAATGGTTGTACAAGGGTAGACTATTATAGTAAATATTGTTCACAAATCTTTTGTTTTAATTTATATTATAAGTCTATTTTATAATATTATGTTGATGGTATTAAATGAATCAATTTTACTACTTTCATACATTTGATAATATTCTGTTAATTGTATGAGATATTTGAAAGAATCGCGATAAAATAGTAGTTATAAAAAAAATTAAATGGGTAACCCAGTGATCCGAACCGAACTGTTCATGAACGGGTTGGGTTAGGTTTCAATTTTTTTTAAAAACCGAACCGAACCGATCAAATTTAATCGAATTGGGTCCTAAATTTGGTCAAAACTGATCCGAACCGACCCGCGAACACCCCGAGTCATTTGTAAGCACTTCACAAACTAACACACGAGTAAACTTGTGCTAATTAAGAGTAAAATCTTTTAGAGAAGAAAAACATACTTTAAAAATGAAAAATCCATTAGTGTTATATATTGATTTGGATGTAGAACAAGTCAGATTCTGTGAGTAGTTTTCACTTACTATAAAGTATATTAATAATTATGTCAATAAAAGATGCATGACCCTCATATAGTCTCTAAACAATAAGTGTATAAAATAAAGAAGCGATGAATTAAATGTTTAAGATAGATGGGTTATTTTTTTATCACATTCAAAGTGTATCTCTCTAATGATTTATTTCCATTCAAAATTGTTTTTATACCTTAGAAACATTAAGTTACACTGAAAACAGTCATGTTAAATGTTCAAAGAAAAATCTGTGATCGATGATAATCTTACTTAACTCAAATATAATTGTATTTAGTAAAAAAATACCTTTACTCTAAAAATAATTTCCTCCTAAACATCACATCACACTCAAAATACTAACACACAATTTAGATAAATTCTAGAACATTTTTAAATTAGTATTTTAAAAATTGTTTTTTTATTAAATGGAGTTTCTTTTTTTTTTTTTTAAATAAAATATATTTTGTCATAATTGAGATACTTGTCTCGTGAGGAATTCAATGAGTTTTGAACTAAATACTGGTCCCAATTTCTTAATATAAATACATTCAACTTTGAATTGTGTAAACTGATGCCTTAATTATATGTTATTTTGTTATGAAAATAGTTAAATGTTTCTGTAAAAATAACAATTTGAACATGAATTATATGGTAATTTAATTCATTTAACAATACGTTTTGAATTTCTTTCTACCACTATTTTGGGAATAAAATTCTCACATGCTGTGAGGCTTTTCCAATAATCAAGACCTCAATATTCCGATTTTTCAAATTAAATTAAATTATCAACTTTTTTTCCTTATGTGGTTCGCGTTGCGCACCGGCCTCTATAGTGAGGTTGAACCATCTTCGGCTTCAGCTACTTTGCACTAACATAGCGCCCCACGTTCTGAGACAAACCCAGTATGCTATCTGCCATGGAGGATCAGAAAGTTCCAATTTTTCATTGATTGTGTATAACTGCAGAAAGAGGGTAGTGAAGCAATGCGTAGAGCGATCGCGTTTCTCGTTCACCCACGATTCCTCCTTCTCTTCCTTGTTCTCTCAATTTTCCTCATTTTCACATTTTCTGGTTCTACTACCACCAATGGTTTTACTAATCCTAAACAGGTGCGCCCTTTAACGTTTCATCTGTATGTTGTTGTCATTGTGGATCTGATTTTGGTAATTGGGCCGGGTTTCGTGCATAATTGTTTATATTACTGTGAGGTTGTTTCCATGGATCTGAACGTTGCATTCCAATCATTTGGCACGTGTTTTCGTTTTACTCTTTCTTTTTTACTTTCTGTTACTGATAGAATGAAATCAAAATGGAGTTTTTTTGTATTTTAATTTAGCTTACGTTTACCTGTAATGCCACCCTAAGGAAGTGTACCTTACGAAATTAAACCCTTTCGTGTAATTGAATTGGATGGCTTTCGGATGCATTTTAATTTTTGCCATTGTAGTTATTCCTATTATTAGTCGGCTGCTGTCTATGCAATCTAATTTGATTAATGATGGATCCCTCACGGCTAGATTCTGTGGATTGCAATGTGGCTGGGTAGCATGCTTTGCATTATAATCGATTCCTTCTTTATTTATTCAAGTAAGTTGTTTGAGTTCCTTTTTGGTTCGGTTAGTGCATGCACTATGCAGTACTAGAAGTATGAACTAGGTAATGTATTAAAACTTCCATCTGTAGACTAGCAGAAAATTCGAGCAGCTCAAGAACAAAATGGGGGTTTAGCCCTGAAAGTGAATCAAGGGAGGGTCATACTAGATATATAAGGTTGACTTGATGGTAAAGGGTGAAGGGAGGGAGGGATAGGTCGTGGGTACGAATCTCCCCGCTAACAAAAACTAACAACTAGCATTTGTCAATCCAAAAAAAAGGGAGGGTCATACTCATAACACACATTAGCCAGTTTGAAGAGGCATCCATCTCTGTAGATCAATTCTGTTTACCCATGCCTTGTAACCCAGCTTTAGAAAGAAGAGGATAATGAGAGCTTCAAAAGGTGGGTGGAGACACGGAATCTTTTAGTTCCCAATTATTCATAGTGAGAGGATATCTAAACTATAGGCTCCCAAGGCATAGGGTGCATTTAGTGCTCACAGAAGGCTATGATCATTTAGAAATGTGATAGAAATTGATGAAACAAGGATACTGAGGCAGGAGTGCTTGGTCGCTGGGGTTTCCTTTTCCTCAAGCAATTTGGTTGTGTCAGCCCTGAGATTGGTTGGTCTAACATTTATGAGCTGACTGGACAAAGATGGATGAAGGTAAGATAGATTAGAGTTCAAGTGGCACAGGATTAGGAGAGTGTATGGGTAGAAGAATGTGGCATAAATAGAAGAGGATAGTATTTTGATGAGAAAGGCAATATGAAAAAAAAGTGTAGTCGCTGGGTAAGCAATACTGCCGAAGTTAACTTTATCCTTTGATTTCAGTTTGTGTCTTTTGCTGAAATCAACACATCATGTTTTCTATTTCCCAGCTTATTATGAGTCATTTCCTGCTTCTTGGAGTGTTACCCTTATCTATATTTGAAACAATTGTAGACGCAGTTATGGTTTTTGTCATTAAGATTGAAACTTCCTTCTTTGGTTGTGGCAGTAGCTCTATCTAGTAGAGGTTCTTTGGTTGAAGTTGTATGAGCCACACTCTGACTATAAATGAAGTTTTTTTGTCCACTATATTACGCACCTGTTTTGAGACCACCATTTTTAACACTGAATATTTATAAACATTAATCAAAGACTTGCGTATCATTTGATTGAAAATAGATGGTTAGGTGTTAGAATATTAGGAAAATATCTTTAATTTATTATTGAATATCTTAAATTATCTCTTAGGATTAGTTTGTTATCTTGGAGTATCATAGATTATCCTTTAAAATTAGTTTCTTATCCCATAATATCTCCTAGGATTAGTTTTCATATTTCTTAATAATTATCATGTTTTGTTTTGTTATTTAAGTAAAATTAGGACTCTATTAATTAGACTAAATAAAGGTTAGTGCCTTAGTCTTTTAAATAAGATCAGTGCATCAAATTGTATTAATAATTCAAGATTGTTATCTTTTTTATCTTCTCTCCTTTTTTGCTAAATACATATAACTTCAACATGGTATCAGAGCTGTACTAACCATTGTGACATGTCCATCATTATTCCGCTACTGAGTTTCTGCTCAGAACTCTACCGTAACAATGTCTTTCTTTCCAAATCCTTCTTGTTGTTCCTTGCTATTTGTTGTTTGCCACTGGTATATATTCAATGATTCCTAACATTAGTGTTCTTCCTTAGTTTTTGAACTCTGTTGTTACTACTCACTAACATGGTTCATTTCTTCTGCTGTGCATTTTATCGGCATGTTTAGTCTTAGAATTCACGCTTAGTGCATAACTCAACTCTACAAAACTAGCTTGTAAGGTGAGGACTGTCCAAGCCTTAATAAGGAATACATTTGCCATATCTTTGGTCAATGTGCAATTTTAACACACTCCTGTGCCTAGGACTTGACATCTAAATGCGGGTGGCCCAATAACAACATCCCTCATGTCTAGGAATAGACATCTAGAGCATAGACAATTATTGGTGGCCCAATACATGATAGACTTTGAAAATACGATATTAGAATTTTAGGCTTATGGACTAACTTAACACGACTCTTATAAGGAGTACATTTGCCATATCTCTAGGCAGTGTGGGATCTCAACAAATCTCTATCTCTCGCTGTCGCTGCTGTTGTGCCTTCATTCTAGCAGGTTCATAAACTTTAATTTGTGCATTTAGCCACTGTCAAGGAGGATGGCCCGTACTATCTTATTATTTGGTCCAAGGTGATATTGTAGTAATGATTAATTGACGGTAGGGACTAAAAAAAAAAAGCTTTAATATATCAGGGATCCAACGCAACACAAAAATTTATTAGGAACCCAAAACAAAAAATCGGTCATCTATCAGAAACCTCAAACATATATAACCCTAAAATTAACAAGTATATTTAAGAGAAATAAAATTAAAAAAATTAAATTAAATGCTCAATATATAATATTAGGACAAGACATATGACTTAATGAGAATGAGAGCTCTCATTTAATAATAAATTCTAAAAACATTTTAATTGAAGAAAAGATCTTTAAAAGTTATTATTCAAGATGATTATTTAGATTTATGATGTAGGACTAGTTAGGAGTCTATTCATTAGTATAAAAAGGCTTAGTTCCTTAGTCTTTTGAATAAGATCATTGTATCAAATCATATTCATAATTCAAGGTTATTTTCTTTTTCTCTTCTCTATTTCTCTCTAAAATGTTATAATTTCAACATTAGGTCATGTGTAATATTTTTCCACTTATGATTTCCATCTTAATTGGTAAACTTTCCCTTTTCTGATGTAGGTTGTTGAGATCATTGAGGAGAAACCAGAAGAGGAGCCTGAAATTACACACAGAGTATTTTTGGATATTGATATTGATAAACAGCGTTTAGGTTGTCAAGCAATATTTTTAGAAATTTTACTCATTGCAATCTTTTAAACCAATTTGACTCATGAAATACTTTTGTTACCAAGAGGATGTAGAAAAATCGAAGCAACAATTTATGCTCAGTCAACTTAAAAAAAAAAAAATGCTATTTTTCCTTTCCTATCTGATATTAACAACCTGTATTATGCAATAACTTCTACAGGTAGGATAGTGATTGGATTATATGGCCAAGTTGTACCGAAAACTGTGGGTATGTCATTGTTCTTCTGTTTCATGTTCCTATGTCTGCAACTTAATTGTTTTAAGATTATAATTTTCATTTTGCATGAACCAGGGGTCAGCATCTTTAGTAGAAAATGTAATATTTGTGGGTATTCATTTTCTTTCACCCTTTTATACAGGGTGTCTACTTTAGACTTCAGTTATTTTTGTAAATTCAAACTTAAATGTGCTTGATGAAGCTTTCTCCTTGTATATGTATGCTATTTACATACAGTAAGGCTTATACATTATAACATTGCAATTTCTAATGACTGGATTTTCTGTCTGCAGAAAATTTTAGAGCTTTGTGTACAGGTAGCTGTAGTCTCTTCATTTTGTTTATTAATTTAATTCCCATCGGTCCTTGCACTGATTAGGAGTGTTCCATGATGTGTAGGGGAGAAAGGCAAGAGTGAAAATGGCATAAAGCTTCATTACAGAGGAACACCATTTCATCGGATAATATCTGGTTTTGTGATTCAGGGTGGAGACATTGTTCATCATGATGGTAAAGGGTCTGAATCTATTTTTGGTGGCACCTTTCCTGATGAGAATTTCAAGATTAAACATTCTCATGCTGGTGAGTAACAATTTGCTTGGATGAAAGCATTTCATTTTCTTATTAATATTTTTATAACTTGATGTTTTTCTATCATTTCTAAAATGTGTTTGAGTTGTTTCTATGAAATCTTACTCCCATGATTGCAGGTGTTGTTTCTATGGCAAATTCAGGACCTGATTCCAATGGCTCACAGTTTTTCCTTACCACAGTGAAGGCCAGATGGTAAGTTATTTTTGTCCTTATAGTGTATGGTTTGGACGATTTCTAGACTGGGGATCAGATGCAGTTGGATCAAGTTCTCGTAGGTTAAGAGCAGTCTTTTTAGGGTGGGAGCACACACACTTGTGTGACAATTCTGATTTATTGTGAAAAATAAGAACTATAAATCTAGATCATATAATCATACATGGATGGTTAAGATCATATATTTAACTTTTAATCTCATTCATTCAGATATGATCTAGTGGTCAAAATTTATAGTTGTGATTTCTCACAACAAGAATTCTCACTTGGTATACTTTCTATATATAGATTGATTGACACTACCTTTGACTTCGTTCTTTTAAATATACACTCATTGTGTCATCATCACTAGTTTATAGTTATGAGTTATGATATCAATTTACTTGTAAACTTTCCAGGTTGGATGGAGAGCATGTTGTCTTTGGCAAGGTTGTTCAAGGCATGGATATTGTGTATGTAATTGAAGGGGGAGCCGGAACCTACAGTGGAAAACCCAGAAAGAAGGTGGTGATAGCAGACTCTGGGGAGATACCAAAGATCCACTGGGATGAGGAAACTTGAACTTCCTCCTTTTAGCACATGTTTGGATTATGGTTTGGATAGCAGACACGGCTGGTTTGTCTTTGATCTTGATTCCAAGTCTTAAACCATGCTTTACAAAATGTAATCCTAACATGCCAACTTGACTTAAAAAAGAATTGGTAGATACTAGATTGTTATTAAAAATATACTGAAACCCGGTTTCTTTTAATGCAAGCAATATATTTGGTAAGTCCATTTTATGTTTTTATGTTTATTGTATTTTTTTTTTAAATCATTCCTATTTATTTATATTGAACCCTTTATATATTAATACGGCCCTTTGCTGTAGAGAAAGGGGAAGTCATTATATTGTCTTGTTTCCGTTGAATCTTCTGTGCGCAAATGCGTCATTCTTCTGCCGGAAAGGTTACCGTAATTAGATATGCTTAAAAGAATTATATTATTCAGATAACATTTTTCTTAGTTTACTTTTAATAACTCTATTTTTCTCTCTTTATTTTCCTCTGTCACATAACCGATTTTATTCCATACTTTTCTCTCCCCTTCTATTTCTCCTTAATTGTAAAAAAAAAAAAATGTACGAAAGTGACATCACTTTACATCACTTTCGGCATTATAAATATATTGTAAATATATAAGTTAATGAATTTGGAAAAGATAAACATATTATATGTAATCTAAAAATTTATTAAAATTATAAATATCATAATAAAATTATAAATGTAAATATTATTTATTTAAATAAATAAATTTATTATATCTTAAAAGGCTTTTATGGGCAATACAAATTTTAAATTTTAAATTAAAAAAACTTTAGAAAATATCCTAACTTATTAAATAGGTTTAGCTTGACATAAATTATAAAATCTAATAATAATAAAATACCGCGTAGTCCGATCATATTTGATGATTTTTATCGTTGTTGGCTGATACAAAAGGTGGGACAGAGAAAACTAGCAGCAGCACTAAGTAACGTTTAAAACCTCTTCTGAAGTTTGTGGGAGATGAAGCCGTTCAAAAGAATCAGATAAAATAGAATTTGGTTTAATGTTAGAAGTTATAGGAATTAATTAAAGCAATGAAAGTCAAGCCAACAAATGATTTGTATTATTGGAGGGGATGATATCAGACATCAAGCCCACATGTTTCTGGTGTTTAGTAATGAAATAAGAAAAATTACAACTTTGAACATAATCTCTCTCTCTCTCGCTCTTAATATTATCTTTGTAATTGTAAGGTTATGTTAACGAAAAGTGTGCTTTTTATTTTTCTAGCCGTTGTTTACCCGACCAGGCTGAACATAAATGAAGTAAAAAGCCAGATCTGCATGAGCTTTCAAAGCATATGGATTGCAGCTCAAGATTTGGTAACAGATTATGCAGCGCCACTGAATTTCAAGGTACTTTTGTCGTAATGCATAACACAACAAGCATGCATCCATGTGATTCGTCCTTTGCCTTTGCCTTGCTGTCTCATTTTTAATTGGGCTTCGTCTGTCCAGTTTGTATCATGTTCTTCCAATGTCAGAAACCCCCCGAAATAAATAAATATAAAGACAGAGAAAAGCAACTTTATACATAGAAAGTAAAATAGTATATTAATACAAGCATCTTAATAAACGTACAAGAGAATATCCTCACAATGAAATGAATAAATATTATTGTTTGTAGTAAGCACCAAGAAGAACAAACACTTTGTATAATGTCTGACCTAATATCTCACAAATTAAAAACATAATTAAGTAAAAGTATTCCATGCTGATTTCAGAAATTTTTTAAAGGCGAGGAACATTTCATTACACCCACTTGCGAAAAAAAAACCCAGAAAATCTAATATTTTTATTTCTTGAATATAGAAAATCAGGCGTAGCACATGTTAAAGGTAATCCGATTAAAACCCTGTTAGATGAATGGTAAAAACACTAAAACCATAAAACCCCACTAAGAAAATTACAGTATCTTTGTTTGCAGTTTGCCCCGTGAGATCTAGATTGAAAAAACACAAAAATCTATAGTAGTATATGTTTGGTGTGTAGAGAGTTTCGGACATAATTTTAATGAAACACTACTCAAACTCTTGAGTCTCTGTGTTGTGTTGGGTTGTAGTATTATGATGGGTAGTAGCGAGGATCCGAACAACAAAGGCGATTTTCCATACGAGTCCCCGGCATCGCAACCCTTTCTATCGAAACCCTCATCGTCTTCTTCGGCAGTGGAAGAAGAATCGGAGTCAAACCAGCAATACCATCACATCACTTACAATTCAGGTCCTCGCTCCTTCAAGGACCTTCCTTTCCTCATCCTCTTCCTTCTCTTCCTCCTCTCCACCTTCGCCTTTGGCATCTTCTCCGTCATCCATCGAAACAACAACTACCCCTCTCTCTCCTCCTTCACCTTCGACCCCACCACCTCCTCCTGCTTCCTAAACCCTTCTTCTAATTCTTCCTCCTCCGTCTCCACGTGGCTCTCCCTCCTTCAAACAACATCTTCATCGTCTTCTTCGAAATTGGTGAAGGCTCTCATATGGACCCTCGTCATCACCTTCGTCCTCAGCGTCCCCTTGTGTTGGGCTCTGCTTCTCTTACTCAAGCATTACACCAAACAGATTGTCTACGCTGCTATTCCATTCTTTATCGCCATCCCTATTTTCCTCAACGTGTATTGGTTCGTGGCCTGCACCCTCGGCGCGTCTTGCAGCAATGCGTTCCCCCTCGCGTACCGGGTTCTCGTTATGGTGTTCGTGTTCTTGGTGATTGGGATCATCGTGTGGATCTTGGTGGTAAATTGGCATCGCGTGGAGCTCACCGTGAGCATAATCGGGGTTGCTTCCCACGCGCTTTCGAGGAACATGGCTTTGTTCGGGGTTCTGCCTTGTTTGACCGTTGGGCTGGTGCTGTATTTCGTGCTAATCGTGGTTTTCATGGTGTTTGCGAGGTTTAATGGGGAGATTGTGGTGAAGAATTTGAAGCGTGGATATGCTTGTGAATGGAAGGAGGATTCTTGGGTGCCAGCTTATTATGCTCTGGCTATTCTCACCACGCTGTGGTCTGCGGCAGCTATGGTTGAAGCTCAAGTTTATGTCATCAGTGGGACTATTGCTAATTGGTATTTCTCCAAGGAACATCAAACTCCTAGGCGTAGTATTCGAACTCCTCTCAGGTCAACATTGTTATTGTTGCCTCACATTTGTTTGCTTATGTCATGTTTCATTCTGACTTGAGGAGTGTCAAATTGATTAGTTTGACTTGAATCGTGTGCTTTGATATGATTTTAGTATATCCTGTGTTAGAGTGCTTAGTTTTAAATGTTTTCTTTGATTCCATTTTCAGTTGTTATTTATGTCAACGACTGTTGCTGGTTGCTTTATAATTTTCTGAGTTCAAGATAGCTGTTACCTGTGATGTGTCTTGTAGCTTTTGAATATAATATGGTAGTTCCCCGTAGTGTACTCTTTGATTGGCTGGCTGATGGGAGAACTGATGAAAAGAAATGTTCAACTGTGTTGAATGATTTCTTTTCATTTAGAAAGACATTAACTGTGGTTTTTGGCTTGCAGAAATGCTTTTGGTCCTTCTTCTGGCACGATATGTTTGTCGGGATTGCTTGTCTGTGTTGTTAGAATGGTGCGTTCTGCAGTTGATAATGCAAGACAAGAGGATACTCCTGGGATAGTGAACCTTGTGTTGCGGTGCTGTGTAAATGCCTTACTGACAGCAGTTGATTTTCTTAACAAGTTTACCATAAACTTTGCTGCAATAACTGGTGAAGCCTACTGCTCTTCTGCAAGGATGACATATGAACTTCTAAGACGCAATCTTCTCTCTGCTGTTTTTGTGGAGACCATCTCATCTCGCATCCTGGCTGGAATTGTCTTTGTTTTTTCTGCATCATACACAATAGTGGTACGTGGTGTTAATATGACTCTTTTTAATCCTTGCACTTTGCATTAGAAACTTGCTGTGAATTGTAAGTTCTTGGCGTGGGCATTTCCTCTTGAAACATTAAATAATTTGTATAGTGATGAAAGTTTGGCTGGTGCTTAAAAAATGTATAAAATACTTAACAGTGAGATCCTACAAAGATTGTGAGAAAGTACTAATTACTACCAATTTAAACTATTTGAGCAAGGAATTGATTTAGATGGAAATAATTGAAGACAGAATTGTAGGGAGTGTTTAGAATGCAAGAATAAAAGCAACTTGGGTACAAAACACTATCCTTGTCTACCTATGCAACTGAATTCAATTCAATGCTAGTCAAATCATGAAATTGGAGTTTGAACCTACAAAATTAGATTAAGCGTAATTCCTTTAGCCAAAACCAAGTATATTTCTAATTCCTTACACAATATCTAACTTGATTAAGCAATGAAATAAAAAATTTATAAAGAACTCACAAATTTGATGTCTATTCTTAGACACACACAAACTTATGGCAAACAATTTAAATTCTAGTCTAAGCCTGATGTTCCAATTGTCACACAAACCTAAGATCAGTTTCTATAACGAAAAACTAAAGAAACACCCAAGAGTGATGAGAAAGATGCACAAATTTCATGGAATAAACTTAGATAAATGAATTCAGATTACATAATGATTCAATTTCAACCTTATTTAGCTTAGAGAGGATAAGTTACGCATGGAAAACAAAACAGAAGAACAAGACAATAGAAGGCATAAAATGTGTTTGTGCTGCTAGATCCTTTCCCAAGGACTCCAAGGCTTGAAGAATGTTTTGGAACTCTTTGATCCTCTCTTCCTGCATATGCCTTCTTTTGGTCCAAAGATTCAAAATAAACTCTTGACTTGTAACCTTCAGCGCCTAGTGTTGGTACTGACTAGAAACTCTTTAATCTGACCCTTGGTGCTGGCTTTGTAGCATTGGGCCCTCCAGGATAGTATCTCACTGTCATTTCATCACATGACACTTTAGAGGAAACAAATAATGCTTACTTTGTTGACCTTCAACTCCCAACACTAAATCACTGATGATCTAGTTCTCAACGCTATGTCATTTTTAGAGTTTCTTGCAAAAAAGAATAATATAAAAATCTTTAAAAACATGCAAATAATTTCTAAAAATATAAAATACTAAAATTTTACAATTAAGTGCCAAAATGTAAATATGAGAAGCTAAATTCCCTAATAATAAGGCCTAAAATTAGCTATAAATCTACATTAATTGTTAAGGTAGATTTATGATATAACTGTTGCACTTTTAACCTGTGGATGTTAACCATTTGTTTGACAACCTGCAACATTTCCTTCCATTAACATCTCTACATTCTCACTTGGTACCAATAAATTGCAGCCAATTTATATTTCTCGGTAATTGTTTTAAGGTTAGAAGGAGTTTGCAGGAGGATTTAAGTCAGTTGAAACTTCACTTCCTTATAAAACTCCAGACTCCGGGCAAATAATGTCTTAAAAATACTTTTGGGGATAAAAAATATGCCAGTTATTTGATGGACTTGGTTATTCTGTGTTACTAGTTTTTTTTCTGTTGTCATTATTTTCTTTTTCTTCTATCAAGGTTTGTCTTAATTGTTTATGTATGACCAGGCCTGTGTTATCTTAAAAGCTGGTACCAATCTTGGGTCTGATTCATATTTTGTGGCTGGGATGGCATGGGTGCTACTGATAGTAGTGCTGGGTTACCTCGTGCATTTGCTAGACAATGTAATTGACACAATTTACATCTGCTATGCGATAGACCGGGATAGAGGAGAGGTTTGTAAACAAGATGTCCATGAGGTTTACGTTCAATTACCCATTAGTAGAAGTCTCAGACAGTCTGTTACTACAAGAACTCTAGGTGTGTAAATAATTCTTGAGATACAAATGTTTTTGAATCCTGGGATTGCTATTTTATGGACAGTGTGGAGTTAGAATTGTCCGTGACTGTGACTTGTGATCCTATTGTGCATACTTCTGAATATTTTTTTCTAAGGGTAACTTTTAGTTAATCTGAAAGTGACTTCAGTTTTGTGTAACCTGAATGATGTATATTTTGTTTGGTGGAAAGAGGCACAAGTTTACACTGTTAATCAGAAAGATTTGTTGAAGAACTAAGCAAAACCTGTATTACTTTTGTAGTGCTTTCATTCTTATTTGTTTGGTGCATTGATTTGCTTTGATCCCCTTTACGCGTTTGTATGCTATTGTCTTAGTCTTGAAGCTGTGTAAAACTGTAAAAGCTACAATTCCAAGTATGAAGTATCTATCTGTTTCTTCTTCCTTTAAAAATGTTTGTTTTAGACATGTAAAAATGGGTTGGGCGCCAAGTCCATCAGTCCTTGTTCATTGAAAATGATTCTGGTTTTTGATTAAAAGAACCCTTTGAAAACGATTGGGGACCGACTTAATGCATATTTGGAAACCCGTTCGACTGCCTCCAAAATTACGCTTGAGACAAAAAGTAACGAAGGAGTTGCTTCCAGCAACTTACATTTATCACAAACGAAGGGTTATTCAAACATATATGGCTATCTCAGGACTAAAATTTGGGTCATTTCCTTTTAGAATGCGTGGATAAATAACTGAATTAAAGCTTTATTTAAATAATTTTTTTGGTCAAATTTGATCATGGGATTTGTTGTAATAAGGTAAAAAAAGATATTTTGATAAGTTATATTAAGTTAATTAAAATAAGTTATGGACTGAGATAATTAAGGGCACCGGCATTGTCAGGTTTATTTGGTGCTTTATCACTATCAGGTCAGTTGTCTCTTTTTATGTCGGAGAAATTCTAATACTACTCCATATTGGAAGACCAATGTCCAATACTCAAGGTAGTTTTGGAGCTATTCAAAACTGTTTTTTTTTTAATATTTTTTTTTTCAAAGGCTTATTTATTATGCCTGTCTCGAGTTATATTTTTAGTGAGTAATGCCTACTCGTAGAGTATATAAGAACTTATTCAGTTTGCGAAAATGTATTTTATTTTTATAAATAATTACAAAAATGTTACTTTACTTTTACTTTTACATTTATTTATATCCAACGATTTGTACAAAATAATGAAAATAAAGATTTATTACTTTCACTAATCCTATACATTTTTTTAAAATGAACAAAATAAAAAAGTGTAATTTTTACAGTAATTTATGAAACTAGATTTTTTTTAAAAAAAACTTGACAATTTCTTCTTGTCTGAGAGGTGTGAGGAGAGGTGTGATTCAGTGTACATGTTAATTGGTCCAATATATACTCTTGCTGGAAGCATTTTGTATATACGGAACGTCAATAACGCATTTTCATCTCACTAAGTGTATGTTTGCATGCATGTTAGGAGAGCTTTTTTTTTATTCTCTTTTTTTAAATAACAAATTATTTTTTCTTTATTTTGTGTCTCAGAATTTAAGAATGGAAATTGGAATTTTATAAATAATTTTAAACCCTTCATTCCTTTTACAATATTCTACTATTAACAGCTCGATCGGATCCTCTCCCGCACAATATTATCCTTTTACCTATATTAGTTGATAGTCTCTTTGCTTTTGTCTTGAAAATGAAACAAATTAATATGATGAAAAAGAAAGAAATTTTTTGTGGGTTTGGCAAATTAACTGGGTTTCAGTTTGCAATTCCAAAAGGCAAAAGTTATTTGTTTCTTGGATCCCATCACGTGGAAGCTGACACTGGCAGAGTGGCAGTGGTATGCAGCGACAATTATTTATGAGTCTCTTGCTCTGCTCCTTTCGCTCAGTTAAATTGCCTATCAAGAAATAAGCCACATTATTCAAAATCTCGAATAGATATAATGTACTGTCTTTTTAGCAAAGATGGCTTAATTCTCTGCATAAAGTTTGACATGTTACAGAAGCAGTGGCAATTCCAAAACTTTATATTTAGTTACAAAGTTTAATCTCATATATAAACTATTTTACTAGCAGTTTGATAGGTTATATATATTACTCCACAAAAGCTTGTCTTTGCTTGGCAGGTTGGTAAAGGAATATGATCAGATCAACTGATAACACAATCATAACGTACCCTTTAGCCAGATCCCTAACGATACAGAAGTTGAGCAAACCCAAGAGGCCAAGACTGCAGTTGCAAATCAAGCAAAATAATATGTTGAATCAAACATGCATCTTCACTCTCACACTCTTCTGAATGAGCATGAGCATAGGTCAGAACTCACCTAACTGATAGGGTCTTGACTTTTGAGGAAGCATTTTTTGAACACATAATGTGCTGTGAGGAGTAGCCAATAATAAAGAAAACCTGCATGTTCTGTTGTCTTCCCTCATCATTTTCTTTGAACTAGTGGAGTTGCAAATTTTTTTGGATCTATATATAGCAACTGCGTACGTAGTCATATGGCCTAAATATGTTGAGTTGATGAAGCTTTATAATTTTCAATGGTAATTAGTTAACTAAGAAGGAGCGGAGCCTATGATTTTAACAAATTAAGGCCTCAAGATAAAATTGGGCCTCAAACTATGTTTAGATAAATAAGCTAGGAATGAAATGGAATAAAAGGAAATGAAAAAAAAAACAAACAGACTGGTGTTGTCTAGCTAGGTGAAGAAAATGATTGATATTAAGTGGAAGAATAATAACCACTTGATGATGAGTACCCTTCAATGCATAAAACAGATAGAAATAAAAGGAAGAAAGGAAAACAATGGATAAAAGAGATAGATGTAAAAATTAGAATTTTTTTAGTTATTATGTTATAGGTCTAAATATGCACCGACTTTTGTTAATAACGTTTGAAGTAATCATCAACAAAAAAAAAAAAACCTTAGACTTTTGTTGATAAAATAATTGTTGACAAAAATGATTGAACACAGTTTAATGAAATATTTTCTACGTAGGATTTTTTTTATTACTACGAATTGAAGATTCAAATTTAAAACCTTACCTTTAAAAGAATTTAACCCAATTTCATTTAGGCAGCATAATGTTAAGAGGTGTACAAATTAAAATGTGAAACAATTATGATCGTAAATGGAACATTAAAATTTATATTGAGATTCCATTTCATCATATTTTAATCAATCTAAACAACGAAATTGAAAGAAGAAAAAAAAAGTCTTCTTCATGCCATTCATGGCCATAATCTAAACAGAGTGTGAAAGATACTTGAACTACACAGACTAATTAAAGTTCTTTGCATTTCAGTACAGTTTGATTTATTTTTATAAAGTCCCTCAAATCAAATATAAAATTAATATATTTTACTCAATTTACTTCATTTTGAATGTAATGTTAAATTAATTTGCACCAAACCAAATATATATATATATATATATATATATATATATATTCAGTTCAATTTGATTAAGTAATTTTTGCTACAACTTTTAATTTTTTTATGACTTTCAAATTTGCTTTTAATTTGACAACTACAAAAATAAAGAATAATCTAATAACCAATTAGGTTATGATCAGGTACTTGAAAGTGAAATTTGCACAACCATATAAGTAAAAGGCAAATACAAGATTATATTACACATAATAATAACTGCATTATATACCCTTTTTTAGCGGATATATATAGTCCATGCATGCCCCCTTACGTTGGTCTTAATTGGTACACCACTTCTTTCTATCATAGGATATAATTTTCCATATACAATTAGTCAATCAGGTTCTGCAAGGAATCCAAAGATGTAACTCTATAGCATGCAGCTACTTAAAAGACAGAAAATAAATTTATTCAAATGTGTTCAGCACTTAAGTTATACAAACTGCTGTCTGATCTTGTGGATTAGATCATGAGAATGGAGATCATTAATTCTGAATCAGAATTTACTAAGCAGCATATATAGCAAAGAGTCTAGAGTTAGAATCTGATCAACGCCTAATGTTGACGAGCCAAATAAACATGAATCAGAATAAAGTCCAACAAGATAAAGTTAGCCTATATTATTTGCTGTTTTGTTGTGAAATTGATGGATCAAGATTATTATACACCACAAGAGTGAGTACTTCCATGCAGAAGAAACTCCTTCTGATACTAAAGTAGCTAATTCTAGTGGCCTACCACTCTACCTCAAAGTAGTTAGATATCATGCATGACCATCATATAATCAACAATTAATTAATTTATGAGTAAAACTGAATCTTGGGATTGTGTTGATAGGAACAAGTGAATCATGCCACCTCAACTTGTGGGCCTAATCAGAGTTTATTAAGTCAAGGAGAGGGCCCTTGGTTCGATAAACATGCCTCCCAGTTAACCTGCATAAGTTATCTTGCTGGCTATATCACTGGATTTTAGTGTTTGTAATCTCCATTTATCCTCTTTCTGTATGAGCTAGAGCAATGCATGTGGGAAAATATAACATGATGACACAAAGAACTGAATGTGTGACTGTGATATTGAATCAGAATTATATAATTTAAAGTTAAACAAAATCTGAGTCACTGCATATGTCAGAATTTCTATCGCTGTCTCAGTATATATCAACTAAATGATATGAAATTGGTTGCGGTATTAACTCTATTGGCTTCATTTTCTTAGACAAATGCATGGGAAAACTTTAGCCCTTGGGGCGTGAAATCTCGAAGTTGAGAAGAATATAAAAAGAAATCGATGATAACCAAGCTCAAGTGGGCAAGCTAGGGAACTGAACTGTGATTGGCAAAATGTACGTACATACACGCACAGTTTTACGAGGAGATAATTTTTTTATTGTAGTTGTTTTTTTTTCACCTTCACCTTCTTATCTGCTTTGCTTTTACGCAAAGACTATTTTCAGAAACAAAAAGTGTGATGGAATGTGTGGGTGTGATCCGAGATAAACAGGACCATGGTCAGTCTATACTGCAAACAAATATTTGTGTTACAAAATACATTGAATTGGTGGGTGTATTTGTTTGTCGGGAAATTTATATTTAATCCATATCGAGCTTACTAAAAAACAAGGAATTCATCGTTATATAATATATGTTAACTTTCTCTTCTATTTCATTTTCGGATTATTATTGTAATATACTTACTTTCTTTTATCTTATAATTAAATTAAGCTTGAATTTAATTATATCTTATAAAATTAACTTATAAGATGAGAATTATCACTTATTTATATATTTTAATTTAACTATATCACTAGATAAGAATTATTGTCTATTTATTTACTTTAATTTATCGTGTCGAGATATTTGCAACTTATCTGATAGTAATTAAGTAACCCATAAACCAAATAACTATGGCTAGAATAAATTACGGTATCATATTAAAATATGAGGATTAGTGCGCATGATAAAAGAATTAGAAATTATTAAAAACGTTTTATGTAAGATATATATATATATATATATATATATATATATAATGCATTTCCCCTTATTTGTATTACTGATTTTTTTTTTGCTGAATATGCTATTCTGGTCCTTTGCTTAGTTGTTTAATTATTTACATTCGAGCTAGTTGTGGATCGAAATTTTTACAGTTGTCCTTTTCATTCCTTATAATTATTTCCATATAGAAGTTAGCTACTACCCACTCATGCAATCTAGATTATGGACACAACACATCACACCTTTACATATGAGGGAAATCAATTAATACCGTGACCAATTTGGGTTAAGTCCATCTATTATTTCTTTATTTTGCTTTTGTTGTCATTTTGTATTACAACTTTTGCGCTCGTCGTTGTCATGAGACTTCGAATGGGTTACCATGAAATAAATGTCAGTATCCTGTGTACGTTCATGGTTTTTTTAGTCATCCACAATTATATTCCCACAAGTATTTTTCTTTAGAGATAATATATTGTTTAAGTTTTTTCTTTCTTTCTGAATATTGTTTTAAGTTATTGCCAGAATCTAAAATATAATCATATTTTCTTTTTCATTGGCATATAAGTATCTTTCTTAATAGAATTTGAATTTGCTTCATTAGTTTCTGAATCATTAGTTTTACTATAATTTACTGATATTTAAGAGGTTTTGTTACAAGTTTTACTATAATTTATTGATATTTAAGAGGCTTTATTACATGTTTTATCATTCAATTTATTTTTTTTTGCAAATTTTTATATCAAAGTCAAACTTTTGTTTTCACGAATTTTATTATTGTACGATTTAATTTTCTCAAATCTTATCATATCATTATTCAATTTTCTCGAATTTTACCACTTTGTTATAAAAATGACTTATGAAAAATAATGAAATTCGGGGAATATCTATTATTAAGAAAGGAAAGTAATTAAAATGAGTCGACAAAAATCATATCCCTTTTAAAGAAGAAACTATAAATGATTTTTACTTTTTTATATTTAACATATTAAAAGTTTTAATTTTCACATTTAGTGCTTTATATTTTAAGTAGTTTCAAAAAGGTTAACAAGTTTTATTAAAAGCTCTTTTATTTAAGATATTAAAAGTTTTATTATAGCTTTTATTAAATATTAAATTCTTATGTTTCAATTTAATATTATTAAATAATTAGAAGAAGTTCGAAAAAGGCTCTTTTAGATAATTTATGAACAAATAAGGGTACATTTATTTTAAAA
>PYAF01004289.1:344977-379580 GCA_007407185.1 Glycine tomentella | reverse complement strand
ATAAGTGAAATGTTTTTATTTTAATTTTCTTAACCAATATGTTTAGTATTTTTCAATTAATGTGGGTCCTTGTTATAATTACCACTTATTATGGTAATTAATTAATTTTTCTATTGTGGAAAAATGTACAAGTCTTAATCAATAATTCTGTTTGATTTCAGTAAATAAAAGAAAATCTGTTGGATTGTAAAATTCTTTTGTATAATAGACTTAAATTATAATCTTAAATTTGAATCCTAATATAGTTAGTTAAATATTTGAATGTAAAAGTTAAAAAATTATTAAATTTATAAGTGTTTGTAAAACTAATTGTTGAAATAACTCAAAAGTGTAAAATAAAAAAAAACATGATTTATTTAAAAAGGATAATAAGGAAATTCAATAAATATATTGATGATAAAAAAAATTAGAAGTTAAAAACTACCATTTTAAAAAATGTTACTTCAAATAGCTATTCAAAAAATGATAGAAGCTAATAAAAAATTGTTTATTATATAATCAAACAAATTTTTCAACTAGTAAAAAAAGGTATAAAGTGATAAAAATATTTTGCAAAAAGTAACCAAATGTTAGCCAAATATTTTTATTACAATTTACTTAATAAATATTTTTCATTTTTAGTTCCTTAACCAAGAAGACCCTTGAAAAAATGAAAGATTATTGCCAATTGGTTGAATTTAATATAAAATTAATAATAATTAAATTCTTTTAAAAAATTATGAACATTAATGAATTAAGTTTTAATTACTAAACAACATTTATTTTAATTTTTTATGTTATCAAATGAATATAATTAATACGATGTTTTATTTATTAAATATAGAATAGAATAGAATAGGATAAAATTGTAAATAAGATGAAATAGCAATGGTAATCTGAAGGAGCCCCTGCTTATATATAGAGCCAAGTCCCACTCTTCCTTCAAATTCTCGTCAACCTTCCACACTCAATAGGAAAAGAAAAAAAAAAAAAAGTAAAAAAAGTAAGCCAGCTTTGTTCTCCTTCAATTCTCTAACAATGGCGATGGCTTTCAAAATGGTACTTACTGCTCCACTGCATCTGCATCTGCATCTGTAACCTCTCTTTTTTTCATTCTACCTGTTTATATAATTTTGATATATATTTGACCAAAGTGAATCGATTTAATTTGTTGTGTGTATATATATATATATATATATATATATATGATGTTATGGTGATGAATGAACACTTAATAATTAATAGGCGACTACTGGGATGTGGGTTACGGATGAGTGCAAGAACTCTTTCATGGAAATGAAGTGGAAGAAGGTACACAGATACATAGTCTTCAAGATCGATGAGAAGTCACGGCTTGTCACCGTTGATAAGGTCGGTGGTCCCGGCGAGAGCTATGGTGATCTAGCTGCCTCCTTGCCCGACGATGATTGCAGATATGCCGTTTTCGACTTTGATTTTGTCACCGTTGATAACTGCCGCAAGAGCAAGATCTTCTTCATTGCATGGTATATATTGATCAATCAAATTTCTATTATTCATATATATGTCATGACCATAACCATGGTTATGAAGTGGTACTACTCACCCCCCGTTTGACTCTAATACTAATAATGTTATGGAAAAATGAAAAGGGTAATTTTATTTCTTTTTTTGGGTGCAAATCAAATAATGCAATTGTCGTGTGAATTTAATATATGATGATTTATGGCAATTAAGGCATTATATTTCAGTTTTTGTTTTTTACGAAAAATTTCAGGTCTCCAACAGCATCAAGGATAAGAGCAAAGATGCTCTACGCAACATCGAAGGATGGGCTGAGAAGAGCTCTGGATGGAATAAGCTATGAAGTTCAGGCCACTGATCCAACAGAGATGGGATTCGATGTAATTCAAGACAGAGCCAAATAAATGGATGCCCCTTTTTTAAAGTGGGAATCCAACTCCTTATTTATGTGCTGAGCTAATCAATTAATCCGTCAATCTTACTCTCTCTCTCTCTCTCTCTCTTTTTATTTGCTATATAATAATATATAAATTAAGTAACCATATATAGTCCAATGACTGTATGACATGTGCTAGTTCTTCTTCTTTCTTGTTTTTATGCTAGTTTAATTGTGTTCGATGTAAGTGGGGCATCTAATCTTCAATCCTTACTCTTAAGTTATGTGTAATATATGACTGTCGGGTGTATGATAAGTTAAGGGCAACAAACTTTGGTTGTAATCTCTTTAATGATGAAAAATTGTTGAAAAGAATGGATTAGCTCAACTTTTCCACGGAAAGTTGATGCGTTACCATATTCATAAATGATGCTTTTGCATTCTACATTAATACTTTACTTAACGATTGTAGTTTGCTAACTTGGGCTGGGTAGTTTTGTTCAATGGCGGCATTACGATTTACGAAGGCACTTGCCAACAATGCTTGGTTCATGGATTTGTACAAAACCAGAAATAGAAAATCAGAAACAGCGGTAACTAGGATCCAAGACGACATCAAAATAAATTAGACAATGCAGGACCTTTTGCGAGTCAAAAGTATTTTTATACTTTTCTAATACTTTTGGGTACAGAAAAAGAGAGAATACCAAGTGCTCCACAAATATTTTAATTTGAAAGTAAATCTAATGATTAAAAAACTAATATTTTACACATAATTAATAGTAATAATATAAACAACTGACTGCAATATATATTACTTACAGGCTAAACCATCCTCTTTCACACTGTTTAATTCATTCCTTGATTCGGTATTTTCTTTTGACTTTTTCTTTTCGTCTTTATCTTTTAGACAGCCAACAAAATTGAAAAGATGTATTGCCGTGCATGAAATTGTGATATATGGTTAATATTTGGGTAAATGCACGATCAATGTGGAATTTCTTGTCTTCATGACAACATGTTCAAGGGACTTTTGTATGCTTTCACTCTAAATTTCTCGTACTAATACGCTTGAAAGTTACAACTAAGTTAGCCAGTCTATCATGATGAGGATTGGCATAAAATAAACGTGTTGAAAGATTGAAATACCTTGTTAAATATTCCAATATTTAAAGTTGTCATTTTCAATACAACATTAGTAAGTAAATGGGTATACATGCATGAGATGTCTACAAATATGAAAATATTTAGTGTTTTGAATAAATTGCATTTTGCTCTCTTATAGTTACAATCTTTTTAACTTATTTTCTTATACTTTTTTTTACTAATAAACTCCTTATTATAATTATGGGTAACAACGTACAGTTTATAAGCTTAGAACTGCAGTTAAATCAAATAATATATGGATCAAACAATCATACCTTTTATACGATATGAATGTGAAGGAAGATATCAAATTAAGTAACAAAAGTTTCTAAAAATTATACACATAAGTGTATGGATGTTTTGTATACGTATTTGATGTCACTTTCTTCACTCAGAATGAAAATTGAAGCCTAACTTGGATTCAGACACATTTGTATACGACTCTGAGCAATTTCCAAAAAAACAGAAACAAGGAAACAAAGGTTACGCAGGTAAGTAGTCTTTGTCGGTTAAGCTAAATTAATTACGTAAATGGATTGACTTGTCCCAAATTGGGCAGTTATAGTGGGTACATTGAGCTGGGCCGGGCTTTACCTGGGCACTTTTTATTCCCTTGTCGTTTTTGTGTTGTTGTGGACACCATTCCGTCTTTTTATACAACCCCACCACCTCAACTACTCACTCTTCTTTTGTTTTTCTATTTTTCTTTGTTAATTATTCTTACACAATTATGCTATTATCGCATGCCTTTTTAATCATTTGTTGAGCAATAAAATTAAATGATTGCTTTTTCCTTATGATCTAATACTTTAATAGATTTAAAATATTTCAAATAATTAAAAAAAGGTATGAAGTCAAATGATCCTATCCTCTGTGTGTATAAAAGCTGCCGAGGAGGGGAAGTGTTGCTTGCGATTGGCATCAAGGCAACATAACAAGCTAAAACCTGGATGAACATTGATAGACAATGTCTCTCTCTTTGTAACTTAGCAGTTCTTGACACTGCAGTTAGTTATTCGGAAAGATTGTTCTCGCATGCAAATAATATAATGTGATGTGCTTACTGGTTAATGATTTGTATACAAAATTTCTGCATGATATCTGGCAACAACTAAAAAAACCTTCGAATTCGTCTAGCCCAATCAATGGCTATACATCCATCGCCTCTTGCAATTCACTTGTAGCTAGGGAAACACATTAAAGCATTCCTTTATCTCTCACTATGTTAGAAATGAACTGAGCATGGATATGGCAACTCCAAAAACTGATTTAGAGACAAATCATAATTATAAGGAGTATTTTATTTAATTATATTCTTAACCAACTAGGGACATTTTACCATTTTATTATCTTTAGACAAATCAGCAATGAACGCATACCAGTCAATATATACATATCCTTCCTAAAACCTATGCGGCTATGTCTCATTCCTCGATGCTAAATAGCAAAAATACATCACTATTTTTTCTTTGCTACTAGTTGATTCCACAAGTTTAAAACAGCATTCGACTACCCTAAAATATTAGGGTCATCAAAATTATTTCTGAAAGAAAGTTTTTTTTTTAAAAAAAAAACCCTCTGAAAATACAATTTACTGATCACTTTATTTTAAAATTCAAAAATTCATGTAAATTAAGTATTAATATTAATTATGTTTAAAATTTAAAATAATAAATTCAATAAAAAAATAACAATAAATATTTAGAGACTTATTTAATATCCTAAAAAATTATCTTAATTTCATGATCAAAATGATATTTTCTCATTTCACATATAAGTCAGATGTTGTATCATTCGGAGAGAAAAAAAAAATCGGTATACTTAGGCTTTATTTGGGAGAGATTTTAGAGGGAAAGAGAGAGAAGGGAAAGGTTTAGGTGATGACATCTCATTCTTTGGGAGTTTTAATTTTTGAGGAAAAGGATTTGAAAATTTGTAAAACTCCTATGAAATCCTTCAAAGCGTAAAAATTGTTGTTCCCCCAATTTGGGAGTTTTTAAAAGTAAAAGTAATAAAATTACTATCCTACCTCAGCCAGTATTAATAAAATTACTATCATATCCCAGCCAGTGTTAATAAAACACCAAAATATAAAGCTCTAAATCACAATTCAAGGGCAAAATTGTAAAAATATCTTATTAACTCTTCATCTCCCTTTCTTAATATATTTTTAACTCTCAAACAACAAGGAAGAAACTTTCTTCATTTTCCTCTCTTTCCTTTTCCTTGAATTTCTTTCTTCCCTTTCCCTCCTAACTCCCAAACAAAACCTTAGTATCTAATATGTATCATTGCCCTGTTTATGGATAATTTGTACTGACATGGACCACAACCTGAAGCCTTCATCATGGCCAAGTTACTTTCAAATTGTAACTGGGCTAGAAAGTTGATCATGCTAAAAAGATGAAGTCTCGTATCAAATAAAAATAAAAAAGTTAAATATTATATAAATAAAAATAAAACTCATAAATCTAAACTTTAATATTTTGAATTAAAATTAATATAAAGTTGACTTATATTGTTCAACCAAAAATACCTCTTATTTGAGAAAGTAAAGGAACTCAGTTTTCAGATGAAACAAATTCTAAAACAATTTTTCAACTAATTCAGGAACGTGCAACCTCAATATCTAAATTCTATGCATGTATTAAAACAATTTATGCATATAATATTTATTTAAAAACAAATAGTAGAGCAAATGAGACAGAGACAATCATCAGAATAATATTCGAAAGATTTTTTGTATAATGAAATTTTGGAAAATTATTGCAAAATGTATTAATTATTTTATAGAAAATACAAATTATAGTAAGAATATTGATTAAAAAATTAAATTTTTATACATACACATTTTTTACAGTAATTTTTTAAAAAATATACATACAAACCATTACATTTCCCATTCATGTTCTTGATTTTCTTCAATATCTTGTAAGATTTAGATGTTTTAAGCGCAAGTTATCATTAATTAATATAGAATTGGTTGTTTGAACAATTCTTTTCGCAAGTGTTTTTTATTATGAAAAGATAGTTATTATAAATCATATTTTACGTTGTTAAAAAATCATACTTTACATTATACAAGTTATCAATGTGAAACTACATGGTAGCTTGAGCCACGTAGAACATGTCTAGGACAGGTTTGTCACGTGACAGATGCCTCTTCTATTTACTATATAAAATAAGATAAGATGCATCTAACTCAAGAAAATTATAATGGGAACCACATGATAATTATGTTAAATTAGTGAAGGGTTCGATTTAAATGCAAAGTAACCAATTTAATGCACATGGGACGACACTGCTTGATCAACAGTAAGTTTGCCTTGGATAAGTATTCTAGTTGGAGAGCCTGCAGTTCACTACAATCTGAAGCCTGCAGAGGCACGTGTGCCCAAGTTAGCAACTAAGTACACAACACACTCCATCGCTTCTTAGCCTGCAGAGGCACGTGTGCCCAAGTTAGCAACTAAGTACACAACACAGCTCCAACTTAACCCCTCTTATTCTTCATCAGCTAAAAGACATCATGGGATAAAAGTCAATTCATATCAAACCATTCATCTTAAACCAGCCCAAAAAAGTGTGTTCATACTAAGAAAAGAAAAATACTTTCATTACCACTTCTGCTTCTTCAAAGATGACCGACGTCTCTTCAGATGAAGATGACAACATATACTGCCGGCTAGTGCTTGGGTACATGGACATAATATACTTCTTTCTGAGTTTAGTTGCCTTGTTGTATTTAAGCCAGAGAGGTTTATAAATCCTATTCAGGTAATTAAAATTCTCAAGTACGTGCTTGTTTAAACGAAGATAGTTGTAAAATAAAATCTACAAATTTATGACAAATTTAAGAATAAGAATAACAATATAAATATACTTAAATATAGAAACTGTCTATTGATTCATTTTCCACAACTAACCGAATTTGGAGGAAGTTCTCTCGATCTCATCATAGAAACGACTCCTGTGTTGTAATTAAATTCCAGCCCTCTCTTTCCCTTGCTCATGTCTAAACAAAGATCTTTAAATTGAAAATACATCATATCCAATATCCACTGAACCTGACAAGCATAAAAATAATTTCATGTGAATGTCAGTGTGTGTACCTTCCTCCGCTCCATTGTCACCCCATACTTATTCAGTAGTATCTGTTCAATATCGTCAACTCGCGGGCAAAATATTTCTGGTTCTCCTCGCATCTTGGATATGTTTTTGCATATTCAACAGCAGCCATGATAACTTTCTTGGCACTGTCATCATCAAAGTTTATTTCTCCTGCTACAGTTTCTTGCATTTTCATTTGGCTCTAACAGAAAATACAAAAAAATAAATTGAAAGACAATAATCACAGCAATAAATATATATTAGAAATTTAGAATAAGATATATAATTGCTCTATAAATTATACTTTTGTTTTTGCCCAGTAGACAGTAGCAGACTTGTGGATGAATGTTAGCAGGTATAACAGTGGAAAACAGGGACCAGAACCAGTATTCTGATCTGAAGAAATTTGACTATAAACACCTAGATCATGAGTAAGAGGAGTAGAAATATCTGTATATTCATTAGAAGAGCCAGACTCATGACTAGGAACTTCAACTGAGGAAGCAGTACGAAAATTCTGGTATATATTCTGTAAAGTAGAGGATCTTATTCTGGTTATCTCATGTTTTCCTTGATCCTGATTCCTGTAGCAATTTCTGAAAGAATTCATAACAATTGGGAGAAGTTGTAAATCTCTGTTTATTATTGATAAAAAATGTATTAGCTAGCTATTACAATACTGAATCTTCTCTATAAATAGAGATCAGCAACAGAGCTGTTTATTAACAGAAAACTAACTAAAACAGTTGTTATCCTAGAAAAATAACTTCCTTGGAGTAAGAATACTCTAATAATTACAAAGCTAAATAGTAGTCTCATGAGCCACATGCCTATTGCTCAATTGAATACCATTAACAGAATTACAGCATACAGATTCAAGAAGCTATGAGTCATCACTATAATTCTCTATTTGTAATAAACATAATCAGAACACCTATTAGGCTTAACATTGGCTCTTTTGAGCCTATTAACTTGGGCTTCATCCTCTTGGGTCATATCAGGCCATTCAGATACAACTTGCACCTCTGAATTGGCACTTTTGATTGATGCTTATGAATAAAATTATATTTTTTCCTTGTTCAAAAAAAAATAAATACTGAGGAAGCAGTAGGAATATTCTGAGGTTGAACAGGACCAGACTCATGAGTTTGGACTTGAGCAGAAGAATCAGTCTGAATGTTTGTGGTAGAATTAGAATTGGGTTGAGGAGAAGAAAAATTGGAATTGGATGTGACAAGAGGGACACAATTGGAGACAGGAGATGAAACAGACTCTGGAAGAGTTAAACTGAGGTCTGAGAAGGAAACATTTGAGGATACGGAAAGAGATTTTCATTGAAGACATCATTTGATATGAAAATTCGACCTGAAGGTGAGAAGCATTTATAACCTTTGTGACTAGGCGAACAACCCAGGAAAACACATTCTATGGATCTAAATGCAGCTTGGGAGAATGATAAGGTCTACGAAACAGATAGGACGCACAACCAAACACCTGCTGCTATGAAGAAAGTGTTATATAAGGTAACAAGCATTTATAAACTTTCCGACTAGACGAATAACCCAGGAAAGAAGTCAGAATTTATCAGATTGAGTTGGTTGAGTGAATAATACACAAAGAAAGAAGTCACAGTAAATTACAATTACAAGAACCAGATTATCCTCCTCCTTGAATTCAAATCCTAACAAACATGCAAAAGATGTTGCCTTCTAAAAACATCAAAAATAAGGGAAAATCCATGAACGCATTGAATAAATTGAATTGAAACATCATCTCATCCTATCGAAGGATGCATTCTGCCGATCTTCCATATCTCTTCTGCATTTTTTTACCGGTTGAAGGTTGCTCGAGTACAAGTATGAACAACTGACTCTGAACAAACAGACAATGTTTAAGGTCACAAATTCACAATAATGGTTTCAACAGAGAAGAAAAGAGAATAAAGGAATGTTGCAGGTTAACCTTTCTCAAGAGAAAATAAATGCATTTTCTCTGTAAATGTCGATGACTTGCCTTCAACTACAGAAGTCGGAGTGAGAATATCAAGAAGGCAGCCAGAAGTGACTACTGAAGCTACCCTCGAAGAGGTGAATGTAGGCATGTAGCAATAAATATTCTCTCTGCCATTTGCAGATTCATTTTCAAGTTAGACTGATGACAATTAACGTTTGAATCATAAGTCATAACAATTAATGTTTGGATCGGATCTGTTAGACTGATAACAATCAAGTAAATAACTGCGCTTACAATGAAGGAAATGTTTTAAATTTTATTAACTATTCTGAGGTTGAAACAAAGGTAAAGTAAATCAAACAATACTGTACTTCAAAAAGATTGACATCTGTACTAAGCTCTAAGGCCATGTTGACTAAACCAAGCATATTCTAGTCCATAGCATCATCATCATATCATCATCTCCATTCATTTACATAACCAAGTCCATAATATCATAAATCATAATCATACCATTACCATAATATCTCAATTCCATTACTTTTAGAAAATCAATGCAAACTTTAAAATAAATTATCTTAAGATGTACAAATCCTTTTTAAAAGAGCTTTATATGTTTTTCCATATGATAAAACCATTTTTTATGTCCAAAAATGCTAATAACAGCTCCTACATGCTCAAATTGCCAAAACAGTCCCTCCACATGCTTTTTTTTTTTTATCAGCAAAAATAATTATATTAATAAAAATATAGTAGCAGCAGTACAAGTAGTACTACTAAGATTACATCCTAGCAAGAATCAAACAGAACAAAGGTGGCTTAATGCATAGAAGAAAAAGACACCAGAGTTCTGATTTTCTGCTAGGTCCTAAACCTCCCCAAAATATTAGAATTGTACAGATTAAACCCTCCCCTGAACATCAAAACTATCCCTTATATTACTAGACCAGTGGTGAAAAGGGATGTCAAAACCTAGCTCCATATTTTTGAGCCACGACCAACAAAAAAATATACAGTCCTCCATCAACTTCTGAACATTAAAATCTTCATTATGGTAGATAATCCTATTACTATGGTACCAAATGCACCAAGTCAAAGCAACCAACCAAATCTGCCACCTCTGTAACCTGGAACCTTTTATATAGCAGAAAGAGTGTTCACGAAAGTGTTCTTTTGGGACAGCAGAAGAAACCCCGACTATGTTTACCCATGTCCTTGATTCCCACCACAACGGCATAATTCTATTGCAGCTGAAGAATAAGGGAGACGCATCTTCCGCATGATTGCTACAGAAAGGGCAAGTAACATCTGTGATTTCCACATTCCTTCTTCTTAAATTAGCCTTGGTAGGCAATCTGTCCCTCAGCAGTCTCCATGTAAAGCATGAAGCTTTACAAGGGATTTTTAGCTTCCAAAGTTCCTTGAACACTTCATCCTGAGATTGAATTATATCTTCCCTATTAAGTATTCTGTAAGCGCTCTCCACTGTATATATCCCACTTGAAGCTCCATCCCAAAGCCAAGAATCTGATTGCTGCACTTGTAACTCCAACCCCTGTATTTCCTCCAAAAATTTTACTGCCATTTGTATTTCCCCCTCCCTGAGTAGCCTTCTCCACCTCCACATGCTTAAATCCTTCCAAACTTATTTCAAACATTCCCAAGGCTACACAAATCCAATTTCTGTCAAACTTGATATGCAACCCTAGGTTTTTAAACATGCTAAATCCATTTTTGAGGTCAAACATTCGAAATTCAGAACCCATTGGTGCAGACTTGGCAAAACAGAAACAGAGTTATTTTTACCAAACAACTACAAAACTTGTTTTATGAATTTCTAGAGTTATACTCATCCGAATCCATTGATTCTTGAGTCTAACCCTAGGTTTTCACATAGGAGGATTTCATTTCCAAGGTCCAATTTTGCGAATTCAAGACCAACAGTTTCGCGAAATATCCTCTGTTTTTACTGAAAACACTTTCAAACTTGTTTTCTCAATTCCTAAGGCTACAGTGCTACACTCATCCGAATCCATTGACTCTTAAGTCTAACCCTAGGTTTTAAGACCCCATAAATCCATTTTTTAAGTCAAAATCAACCAATTCTCAGACCAAATTAACTTTTTGTGCAAAAGAGAAACTGCATAATTTTTAAAAGCCAAAACTTGATTGTGATATCTACGGCTAGACAACTCCAAATCCGTTGAATTTTATGTTTAACCCAAGGTTTTGGGGGTCAAGGAATCCATTTCTACAATTAATTTCAGCAAAAACAGTTCACAACAGCCATTTCTCAGCAAGTCAGAAAGTACGAAATTTTAACACATGTTCTAGCAAACAAAAATATTGAGACAAAGGTTCATGCAAACCACATAACAAGCATTCAAAGAGGCAAAGAACTCCCCCATACCTCTTGAAGAATCCTCCAACAAGATTCAAGCAAGAAAATGAAGTGGGAAACCTTGTAGCTTTATTTCAACCACAACAACAACATGAAACAAGCAATACAAGTGAGAGTTTGGGCAAAGAGCAAGAGAGAAGAGAGAAAACACCAAGAGGAAGAAGCTCTCTTACCTAGAGTCTCCTTCTTGAAGCCTAGACCTTCCCTCAATCACCCAAGCACTCAAGAACACAAGGCACTCGAGAGAACAAGGGAGGAAGAATAAGAGCAAACAGGAACACACCAGCGCGGCGGCGGCAAGGTTCCCGACGTATGCAACTACCGCGGCGGAGGGGCTCCAATCACGTAGTCGACGACGAAATACGGTCGGCGATGGTAGCCATGGACGGAGAAGGCGTCGGTGAGGATTCCTCCGAGAGGTTTGAGGATCCACGGGGTGAAGTAAAAGCCGATGTAGAGCTTACCGGTTGAATCGGTATCCCTTCTTTCATCTCAGCAATCAAATATTTTATAAATATATCTAACGGTAAAAGTTGATGCTTCACCGGTGAGCACAAATTTTACTACTTCACGCTAGAACGTGTTGACGCGCCTTTTTTTTTTGCTGAATATAGACGTGCCTTTTGAAATCCTTTCTTGGTAGAGAGTAGAAGGGTAAAATAGGAAGTGAGATTTCTTCTAAAAGCTTAGTTTATCTTAACTGTATATTGTTATTAAAATATTATAAAACTGATATTAAACTAGTGTAAGATATAATAGCTAAAATTAATACTAATTATTATTATCAAATATGGTCTTTTATTTTACATATTTGGTTTCTTTTGTCCAAGTGTGTTTGGTATGTGGGGCTTAGTTCATGCCCTGATATATAGTATTGTTCTTCTATTCCGAGTTGACTCAAAATCTAAACTCGTCGTCAAAGGGTACACAATACACACCAACTTCTGACAAAATTCACTTTTCAGCTCAAAGGAAAATTAAAGAAAAGAAAAGAAAAAGAACAAGTATGTGTCGGACCAGACCACTCTTTGGGCCGTGAATGACTGAAATCATCACATGTCCATCCACGCACAAATGTTTGTGTAACACAATCTCTACCGTTCATCTCATTTCACGATGGCCCATCCAATGAAGCTGCACCGTCCGATAGAGGGTCATGGGAACACTATCTTACTATGTCTTAACAGCCTATTGTTTTCCACGCGCCTTTCATGCAAGTAGAGTAACTATCCTCTTTTTCGTTCCTCGCAAGGCCCCAACATGTTCTGCAAATTGAAAGCGTTCAAGGTGTACTTCTTAAATAAAAATGTATCGTAAATTGTAGTTGCATACAATGCAAGATGATGGATTTGGAAACATCCTCCGTCTTAGATGCTCTCACTACGTACATAGTTGTTTCCTTATGTTGTTCTAACTTGAAAGACAAGATAATTTCACATTGCATATAATTTATAGTCTTCATTCATTATTTAGAGAGAGAAAAAATAGTAAGCATAAGTGTAATGGTGATATAAGCATTGCAATTGAGCTTCGCTTAAATTGGCATTAACCATTATGATCTTCTCATCAAATTTTCTTTCTCACTTGCTTTCATTTAAGTGTTTTGCTGTCTTTTTTTTATATATAAGTATTGATAAATTCATGTGGCCAATATAAATGACAAAAGAATACCAAATAAACAGTATTTTCAGCTTTCCTAATTTCTGTCGTAATATTAAAAAACATGTCTGTCGGTTGCGTTGTTACTATGGACTTTTGTTTTGGGGGTAAAGTCCCTATCAATTTGCATGTTATTGCTGTATATACAATTCGTCACCACTTTGAATTGTGATATCTGTTTTCGCTAGTCAGATAGATTTTACTCGTTTTTCGCTTCTTTTAATATAGTTTTTTTTTTGTTTCTTTGAAGTTTGAACTATACTGAAAATTAGTAACTACCTTTTTTTTTTTTAAGGAATTAACTACCTTCTTCGTAACTAGAATTGGTATTTTAATCAACTGTTAGATTAAATTTTGAAGTATATATAATTATACAATAGGTATTATTCTGACAGGATATATTTTACTGTGAAACACAATAGTACAACAGAACAATTAAACTTTAAAGTTTAAACTTCAATTACAAACGTTACACTTCCATGAATGGTTAAAATATTTGTTGGTGAGGCTCACAACTGGCATGCATGGCAAAAAGTGCATGAACTCTCTTGAATGTTGTGAGAAGATAACTCATGACAGTTATGTGATATTACTATTATTCTTTTTATATCTCTCGCTTTTATTTTTTTTTTTTAGAATTTAACATAATACTGGTATTAGTTATTAGTTTTAATTATATTTTAACTAAAAATAACTATAATATGAAATATTAAAATAAAAAATATGAATACAAAATATATTAAAAATTATAAGTATTCTTAATTAAAAAAATATTTGTCTTAATCACAAACACCTTTAAACTAAATAAAAAAACAGGAAAGTAGTGTAATTATTAGTCGCCAGTCTTCGTTGTAGTACTTAGAATAAAAATTACAGTGATTAAATAGAAGAAAATTAGCATAAAATATAGAAGAATGTTTAGAGTGTATTTGGTAATTTATTTTAGTATTTTGTAGGCTACTTTAACCAGTAAACTAGCTTAGAAGATGCTGTTGCAGCAGCTAATGTTGACTATAGAGAATAAACAGAAAAATACTTAAATAGGATTAATTTTTGTTTCTTATAATGTATGTTAGTTTTTGTTTTAATTTTTCTTAATTTTAGTTTTTGCTATATTTTATTCTAATCTCTGACATCATTATTTTAATTCCTATAAAGATATAAATTTTATATTGACAGTTAGTTTTTATTATTTACATAACATTAAATTTGTTTTTTCTGTCGTTGTTAAATCACACCATCACGTAAATAAATAAATCTTTACGTCAAAAATCAAAATAAAACAAAACAGTTCAATAAGAAATAGAAAAAAGAATTAAAAGTCCAAAACAAAAATAATCATGCACTAAACTAAGAAATTATTTAAACCACTAAAATAAAAAACTGTTTTCTATAAACGAGAAGAAAAGCATAATAAAAGAGTAAGGAAAAGTTTGGGTGGCATGAGAATACTAACACTTGTCTTTCTGTTAAATTGTGCTTAACTTGTGTGTGTAATTGGCATTTTCACAGAAACATATTTCACTGCCGTGTTCTACTTTCAAAGAAATATTTATATATTTATAATATAGAAACTAGTGAAAGGATTTGCTCGTGTTTAACTAGAATATCTTAGTCTTAGGACATCATGTACTACCTGCATTTTTTTAATTAAAGTTTTACAAATTATTATTTTTAAACAATATCAGATGCTATTATTTTAATGATGTTTTTATCTTTAATCAATTGTTATTTATTTATATATTATATTTATCACAAAATTAAATAATGAATTATTCAAAATTCTATAAATGAAAATATAAAATACTTAGTATGAGTCGTTCTTTCACCCATTTCTAAATATTGCTCATTATAAATTATTTGGATATTCCAATACAAGTATATGTGTATTAGTTATAATTGATAAGTGAAATAGTATTCTAAGATAATAAAAATTAAATTTAAGATAGGAAGAATATTAATTATATATTTAATCATACATCATAACATGTATTAATCAGTCAAAAAAATCATTACATATATTAAATGTCGCTTAAAAAATAATGAGAGAGAACAATTATTTCGTTGACGAACACCTATGTTGTTAGTAACATTTATGAAAAATGTGTATGTAAACATTGTAACGTATACTGTTTTGCTGTCATTGTCTGGATTCTCGAAAGAATTTTAACATGAGAAAAAGGAAATGGTGGGGTGATTGGATGCAATGGGATGAACCATGGTCTTAGTGTTTTTAACGATGACGAAGATTAAATTATATTTAAATAAAATATTAATAAATATATTTTTAAATATATAAATGTATTATGTAATTTTTTAATAACTATAATATACAAATGAATTTGTCGTAATTTTTTATTTTTAGAAATACTTGTTTATTATTAGTTTCATTTATATTATAATTTATATATTTTAAGATATTAGTTTAATTTAAATATAAATATAAAAAATAAAAATAAAACAAATTAATCAAAGACTATTTGTGGCCTTCATTATTAATTTTCTATCCCATCCTAAGCCAATTAGGGCCCCTTTTAGTGGCCAGATAAGACATAAGAGTACATAGATATATATCTTATTTTATAGTTTCTTGTTTGTTGGGTGGTTAATATATGATAGTATTATCCTATCAGAACTCAGAATTACTTTTTATCATTCTTTTTTACAATAGTAATACATTATGGGGATATTATAATCCAACGTCGTTTTCCTGCCAGCGTTAGAAACCCGAAAATGGAAATAACTCAAACAAGGGTGGTACATGTTGTTTGTTTTTGCAGTATATTAGTCCATATTTTGCAAATTTACTAGCGGAATTGGTTTCCAGCATATATATATATATATATATATATTCAATAAAATGGCTCATTTGAAGATTTATTTGTATTTTTAAAATTATGAACATCAAAGTAGCAAAGAAAGCTACGCTACTATTTTATAGTTTTAAAAAATTATGCTCCCCAAAATATTTATTTTGGGAATGTAACACAATATAGCGGTTATTGAGCTGACTGATTAGATTTGAGTTGCCACAAACGAACGAACACTAATGCCATATTTCCATATCCACACTTGACAACTGCTCCCATAATTGTTTAGTCAAGTTAAATTAAATTGTTTATTAATGACAATTATACTACTATTTTAAATAATTAATTTTCCTCCTTTTCGGGTTTTATTTTTTAAAAAAAGAAAAGGAAAGAAAGAAGCTGTCTTCAGTCTTCAGTCTTCAGTGGACGTTATAACACTCACTCACTCACTCACTCGTTACTGTGTCTCTGAAATGGGTAAACAAGTATTGAATTCCTTTCTTCCCATCGTTTTCTTCTTCATTTTGTTTTTCACTGTTTCCGGTGATGAAGCTTCCAAGACCTTCATCTTCCGCGTGGATTCCCAATCCAAGCCCACCGTGTTCCCCACTCACTACCATTGGTACACCTCCGAGTTCGCCCAAGAAACCAGCATCCTCCACGTATACGACACCGTTTTCCACGGTTTCTCCGCAGTGCTCACGCGCCAGCAAGTCGCGTCCATAAGCCAACACCCTTCCGTCCTCGCCGTCTTCGAAGACCGCCGCCGCCAGCTCCACACCACGCGCTCCCCGCAGTTCCTCGGCCTCCGCAACCAACGCGGCCTCTGGTCCGAATCCGACTACGGCTCAGACGTCATCGTCGGAGTCTTCGACACCGGCGTCTGGCCGGAACGCCGCAGCTTCTCCGATTTGAACCTCGGCCCCATTCCCCGCCGCTGGAAAGGCGCGTGCGAAACCGGCGCCCGTTTCTCTCCCAAAAACTGCAACCGCAAGCTCATCGGCGCCAGATTCTTCTCCAAAGGCCACGAAGCAGGTGCGGGTTCGGGCCCTCTCAATCCGATCAACGACACCGTCGAATTCCGATCCCCTCGCGACGCCGATGGCCACGGCACCCACACCGCCTCCACCGCCGCCGGACGCTACGCTTTCCAAGCCAGCATGTCCGGCTACGCAGCTGGAATCGCAAAAGGCGTCGCTCCCAAAGCGAGATTGGCGGTTTACAAAGTTTGCTGGAAAAACTCCGGTTGCTTCGACTCTGACATCCTCGCCGCCTTCGACGCCGCCGTGAACGACGGCGTGGATGTCATTTCGATTTCCATCGGTGGCGGTGACGGTATTGCCTCCCCATATTATCTCGACCCCATCGCAATTGGATCCTACGGTGCCGTTTCAAGAGGAGTCTTCGTGTCTTCTTCCGCCGGCAACGATGGTCCTAGCGGAATGTCAGTGACGAACCTTGCTCCATGGTTAACAACAGTGGGTGCAGGCACCATTGATCGTGACTTCCCCTCACAGGTGATTCTGGGCGACGGTCGGAGACTCTCCGGCGTGTCGCTCTATTCCGGAGCAGCTTTGAAGGGGAAAATGTATCAACTTGTATACCCTGGGAAATCAGGAATTCTTGGAGACTCACTTTGCATGGAGAATTCGCTGGATCCGAACATGGTGAAGGGTAAGATAGTAATCTGTGACAGAGGAAGTAGTCCGAGGGTTGCAAAGGGGTTAGTGGTGAAGAAAGCCGGCGGCGTGGGAATGATTCTCGCCAATGGAATCTCCAACGGTGAAGGACTCGTCGGAGACGCTCATCTTCTCCCAGCATGCGCTGTTGGTGCCAACGAAGGAGACCTAATCAAGAAGTACATTTCCTCTTCAAAAAACCCGACAGCCACTCTTGATTTCAAAGGCACTATCTTAGGAATCAAACCGGCGCCGGTTATAGCTTCTTTCTCGGCGAGAGGACCGAACGGTTTAAACCCTGAGATACTTAAACCGGATTTGATTGCTCCCGGTGTGAACATCCTCGCCGCTTGGACAGAAGCTGTCGGCCCGACCGGTTTGGACTCCGATACGAGGAGAACCGAGTTCAACATCCTGTCTGGTACCTCCATGGCTTGCCCTCACGTGAGCGGCGCCGCGGCCTTGCTCAAATCAGCTCACCCTGATTGGAGCCCCGCCGCCATAAGATCCGCCATGATGACCAGCGCCACCGTCCTGGACAACCGTAACCAAATCATGACCGACGAAGCCACCGGGAACAGTTCCACGCCTTACGATTTCGGTGCTGGCCATCTTAACCTAGGAAGAGCCATGGATCCTGGTTTGGTGTATGATATCACAAACAATGACTATGTTAGTTTCCTTTGCGGTATTGGCTACGGGCCTAAGGTGATTCAGGTGATCACTCGCGCGCCGGCTAGTTGTCCGGTGAGAAGGCCGGCGCCGGAGAATCTGAATTACCCTTCCTTTGTTGCTTTGTTTCCTATTTCGTCAAAGAGGGTGGCTTCCAAGACGTTTATACGGACCGTGACCAATGTGGGGCCCGCGAACTCTGTTTACCGCGTGAGCGTGGAGGCGCCCGCGAGTGGGGTGACCGTGACGGTGAAGCCGTCGCGGCTCGTGTTCTCGGAGGCGGTGAAGAAACGGAGCTATGCGGTGACGGTGGCGGGGGATACCCGGAACCTGAAGATGGGTCAGTCCGGGGCGGTGTTCGGGTCGCTGACGTGGACGGATGGGAAGCACGTGGTTCGGAGCCCCATTGTGGTGACTCAAATAGAACCGTTATAGAGCCTCGATCATGTCGTTTTGGTCGATACGGCGCGTGGCTTGTGACGTGTAAGTGAGTGGCACCTCTTTAAGCTGCCACGACTAATCTGAAAGACAACAACAGTCAACATAAATATTTTGTATTTTCTTCTTTCTTTCTTTCTTTTTCATTTTTAATTTAGGATTGTGTCTTGTTAAAGTGACAAAGGTTGGACTTGTAATCCGTTGTTGTACTTTTTTTAATAAGTTTTTTTTCTTCTTCTTGGGTTTAATTTAGCTTCACCTTGTATTTATAGACAGACTTTTAGGAGTCTACGTCTATCTATACTTATAAAATTATAGGAGAAATCTTAATTTCTGATATTTATTTATGTTAAGTAGTCATTATTTAATTTTAACCACGTTTGATTTGAAAATATGTTTTCTACTGCAGCATATTCTGTTTTCTCAGTTGTTGATTAGTTACTATTGCAATCTTAAGTTTGTAGTTTATGCTGCCAATGTTACTCTATTTTAAACAAAAGCATTAATTATGACAGGAACCTAGATTCGTTGTCTAATACTATACTTCTATTCTATCAATCTTTCCCCTCCTCCTCTCTCGATTCTGTTTTCCATAATTAGATGTGCACGTAAGCTTTATTTTGGGGGAAAAAAAGGTTAAAGTTAATTTTTTAAGTATCAAGAATGAGGTTTGAATTCTCTTATGTGACATTTCTATCTATGTATGACATTTTTGTCTAGTTAAATTTTATTGTTTAACTAAAAATAAGAAAAAGAAAATTTAAATAATAAAGAAAAGAGGCATCAGAATTTATTTCTCTAAGAATGATACCCTAAAAAAATATCTAAAGTGATATAATTTTTTATTAAAGTTGTTTAATTATTATAACTTGTATTTTTAACATAATAAATATTTTGTATTAAAATAAATAACTTTTAAATATTTCAAATTACTCTTAAGGTAGAGATGTTAATAAAATCTTATTATAAACATTTCAATCAAAGACATTAATAGTCAAAGATTTTAGACCTAAACGTTAGACCAGGAACATTATCTTTTGATAATTAAAGTTTTTTTCCCTAGTCTTTAACTTTTTAATGTTCTATTTATCACTTTTTTAGTGAGATTATTGGTATTTTATCACTTTTCATGGTTTTACTTCTATTTATTTTCTTAATTTTATTTTTTCTTTATAAGTTCAACTCCATTTTTCATAGTATATGTTTGAATTTCCGACAAGAGGATCTTTGTGAGTAAAATGAGTGTTAGATTATATTTGGTTATCTCGAAAGTATGTTTAAGAATAAAAATTTATTCGAAATTTCAGCTTTGAAAAAATAAGACTTTTGAGATATTTTTATAAACTTAGGTTTACACTTTATTTTAAACAAGTGATGCACTTCCTCTATTTTTAATCCTTTATTCCCTCTTTTTCCATTTCTTGCAAGTTGCAAGGCTTATTACAAAGTTTCCCTTGGACAATAAAAGGCTATGTCCCATGGTCATGCGTCTATCATACAAAACCGGCATCAAGTTCATTATCACTTACCAGAATTCCACTATGTGTTGTATATTGTCTCCCATGCGTTTCTTTTTCCTCTGATTCCATGCGTATTCGTTGAAAGCTGAGTGAAACACGTGCGGAGTGTGGACAAACACTAATGTCTAACGTTCTAATCTATTTTTTAGGTCTATTGTATTTATTATTATGATAATTATAATAAGCAGTCATTAATTTATATTCTTGGAATTATTTTGTGTGTTTTCATATATTCTTTACTGAGTGTAATTGGAACTTGGAAGGTATAGATCGTTTGGAAAGTGCACTTAACAAGGAAGTAGAATAAAAGAGAGAAATAGTAATTTACACAAGTAATCACAAAGATAAAAAAAAAAAAAAAGATGTAAATATGTATATTCAAAATCCTCTTGTATAGTTATAGATATAAGAAAGTTTGCAATAACAAATCGAATTTACTACGTCATTTAGGTTTGGTCTGTACTCAATTCCCAATATATTCTCCGGTCACGTGTATAAAAATATTACAAAAGTTGTATAAAATTGATAGATAACATGTTTCTTAAACATGTTAAGTATAATTTATGATATATATATATATATATATATACATATTTCTTAATAGTTTGTAGTAAAAATAAAGTTTATTTTATAATTTTTATAACTTGAAAGAAATTAAAGTTTATTTGTTAATTAAGAGATATCTCAATGTATACTTAAAGGAAAAAAAGAATGAACTCAAGCCTTCCCTCATGGTAATTTTTGGAACACGTATTTTCCTTTTTAGAATATATAAAAAAAATTGGCTATTAAGGAATTAATTATATTAATTTTAAACATTATAAAGATTAGTGTCCAAGAATAATTAAATAATTTTTATTTTTATTTTTTAATTAAATATGATAACATTTTTGGTATTCTTAGGTATTAGTATATTTATTTAGAATTTCCTCAGAAATAAATTTGAAATTTTACACGTTGGATTAAGAGTACATAATCACATACATATTGATAGGCTTAAAATAACTTTGGTGATTCTATTTTATCAAAATCATAATTTTAATTTTCTTATTTTGAAATAAAGATATTTGATCTTCTATTTAAAAAATATATAACTTTTGTTCAATCCTTAATTTTTCTACATTATTTCTTTTATTTTTTACATTTTAATTAATTAAATTATTTTTATGGTACATTAAATGAATATATATGTTAGATTCAAAGTTGAATTAAACCAAAAATAAAATAAATAAAACATGGAAAAATTACATTTAAACATATTATAATCAACAAGCAATTTCAAATTTGATCCTGTATTGTTTTTCCTTCCCTTTTATCTCTCTATGCTTGCTTTATACTTTTGTTACAGGCGTATCTGAGTCCTGACTTCTTACCACTATTATATACAATATTCTTGTTAAGAATAAGGTTCTCTGGATTTTGATTCCATGAAGAGAAGGACAATAGCACAAGAACCTAGAGTATAGGGTCCACACATAAATGAAGTTTTCGTTTGCTCTAAATTATTTATTTCAGCTTCGTTCAGGGCATGTAATCTTCGTATGCTCCTGAGAGTAAAGAGATAAATGTTGGAGTGTTCTTAATATTTTATTTTCAACTTCTTTGGGCTCGTTGTTGGGTCCTATGTTTTCAACTTTTGGGCTATGGCCCATCATGTTTCCTTAATAAGCAAACTACGCGGAAATCGCCCTTTAAGAATCTGGATTCTTCTCAGTTCATTCCTAGTTTCTTAAACAGAAAGTAACTGTAAGCAAAACTGGCACTCCGAGGTGATGGCAGTGTCCGTGGTTGCTACACGTCTTTCCCACCGCCACGTGTTTCCGTTTCTTCGGCACGTCGGTTTCGTCTTTATATTATTTAAATTTAAATGCTCAACTTAATCTATATATATATACACATTCGTATTCGTGTTCCTTCGTTCTTCACTTCATAGTTCACAATCAATCACATTTCAAAGGCATGTTTTTTCAACAAAGTTCATTCTACCCACGAATCGATTCAACAAACCCAGACGCTAACTCTCCCTTCTCTAACCCTGCACCATCTTCTTCTTCTTCTTCTTCCATTTATCCCTCAGTGGAAACAACAGAGAATCTCATTTGGGAAGAGCCAAATACGACTTCCGAAGAAGCCATGGAAAACGTTCTGGTCACGGTACCAGGTGCGATTCTGCATCTGATAGAAAAGGATTCCAGCGTGCACCTTGCTTCGGGCGACCTCACCATATCGACCCTCGGAGAAGGCGACAAAGTGGTGGCGGTTCTGGCCCGCGTCGGCGATCAGGTTCAGTGGCCGTTGGCGAAAGACGTGTCGGCGGTGAAGCTGGATGAGTCGCACTACTTCTTCACGGTCCAGGTCCCACAGAAGCACGGGGAGGAGAAGGGATTCGAGGTGTTGAATTACGGTTTAACGGTAGCAGCGAAGGGACAAGAGAGGGTGCTGAGGGAACTGGACGAGGTTCTGGACAAGTACAGCTTTCTGTCGAAGGAGAAACTGAAGGGCGTTGGAGGTTGGGAAGTTTTGGATGGTTCAGTTTCGACGGAGACATCGCCGGAGGAGTTGCAAAGATCGGAAGAGAAGAGGGAAGTGGTGGAGGAGCGTTCTGGGGCATACTGGACGACATTGGCGCCAAACGTGGAGGATTACAGTGGGAGTTTCGCGAGATGGATTGCAGCAGGGTCGGGGCAAGTGGTTAGGGGGATTTTGTGGGCTGGGGATGTGACTGTGGACAGGTTGAAGTGGGGGAATGATTTTTTGAAGAAGAGGTTGGAGCCTGGTTCACACTCCCAGGTTAGTCCTCAGGCACTGGAGAGCATCAAAACGGTTAAGAAGTTGACCAAGATGTCTGAGAAGGTTGCCACTGGTGTCCTCTCTGGGGTTGTCAAGGTGTCTGGATTCTTCACAAGTTCTTTAGTCAACTCCAAAGCTGGAAAGAAGTTCTTTAGCCTTCTTCCAGGGGAAATTGTCCTTGCTACCATGGATGGATTCAGTAAGTTAGTTATATTCGTTATCATAGCTGTTTTATGGGGTTCAGTATAGTTTTTTTCTTCTTATAATTTATTTTGGCTGTGATATGCAGATAAGGTTTTGGATGCTGCAGAAGTAGCTGGAAGGAATGTCATGTCTACTTCATCAGTTGTGACCACCGGCCTAGTTTCGCATAAGTAAGTTCCTTCGTTCTCTATTCTTATCACTAACATAATTGCATGGCCTCAATGATAAAAAATAGTTAATTATTGCTTTAGGTTGTTTTGCTTTTAAAATTGGACAAGCCCTTATTTCTGTAGGTTGCATGTAATTAACCTGTGCAAGAAGCATCTTGATGTGGTCTTTTTTGTTGTTGTTGTTGTTGTTAGATATGGAGAGGAAGCAGCACAGGTTACAAATGAAGGACTTGACGCAGCAGGGCATGCGATTGGGACAGCTTGGGCTGTGTTCAAACTTGGGAAGGCACTCAACCCCAAGAGCGCAATCAAGCCAACAACACTAGCTAAAGCTGCTGCTGAAGCAAGTTCAGCTAGACTGAAGGCTCAGAAATAAGGCAAGGCAACAAAAGAATCAGGATCCCCCCAGCACTCTCCATAGATAATACTAGTTTGTCTTTTTATTGATATAATCAATCTTCCTAGTGATTAGGGTTTATAGTTAATGTTGACGTTTCTTTTCATCTAGAGTTCTGTTTTTATTCAAGTCCAATGCCGACTTTGCGATATTGAATTCCATTTATTTTTTTCCCCATTCTTCTCTACCGATATAAATTGCATAATCATGGTTGGAAGTGGATCAAGTTATGTTTGTAGTTGAATGGTATAGCCAAGTCTCTTTCTAGCTATAGCAGCAACCTCTATTCAATTATTAGTATTTCGTAAATAACAGAAATAAACAGTGATGTCAATGAAACCTTAAACGTACAATACCTCAAATTTTAAAATTCTAAAATTTAAGGGATGTCAGAGAGGTGGAACAAATCTAACTAAAGAAATGAAATTACAAAAGGAAGAAATACCATGGACTGAGAAGAAACAAGTATTATTATGACTAAAGAAATAACACGTTCAAAGGCTTTTATTCCTTGTAAAATAACACATACACGCTGACTGTATACGTCCAAATCTGAGGTATATTATATCCAATTATCACTTTTTTCCTCAAATCAAGTTGCTCCAACAGCAGCAGGCATGGAACGTGTATACTTTAATTTCACAAACTAACTTATCATTAGTTTTGTATAAAAATATCGTATGCTTAAACACTTCTAGCTATTTCTCACGGCCTTGTTTTAATAACTAGTTTTAAATGGCTTGTAAGTCTTGAGGTCCAAAACCACCCCTGCCATGGAACCAACTGCAGCTAACAATGAAGTGATGAGGCAACTGACACTAAGTAACTGAAGTCCAAGCCGGCGACAAGTCCATCGTCCAATCTTCTTTTGCGAATATACATGTCGATAGGAAAATAAACTGTCAAGGGCCAGAACCCAAAAGGGCCAAGTATTCCAACCCCATCGTTGAAAAAAGGCATGATCATGGCTATATATGATGGTCGTCAACAGCACAAAAATGGTCCTCCATACTAAGCGGAAGAAGTTGACTTGGTACACACCATAGCAGGGAATTGGTATATCATATTCTGCGGTGACAAAATTGCTCTTTGGCCATTTACGTTCACTCCATTTTTCCACAAATGCAAATAAGGGCTGGGAAAAAACCTGGAATAATATATACATTTCATAAATAAATGTATTCAAAATTAAAGCAACGCAAAGCAAATGATACTGACACAAACTGCAACATGATAATGTTCAAAAGCTTTCACAAGTTGTATCAAGTCTTTGAAATAAGATACTAGTCATTATTCCTTGAACAAATGTACTATACTAATCATCAAGTCCTAATATGTCACCATGTAATTGTTATAGTTTGATTAAATTTTAGTCACAATCTTCTGAAAGTGTTTCTAGGAAATCTGTATATAATTAATTAGATTTTCTGAGATGCAAAGAACAACCCAATTAAGGCAAGCTCATTATAAGTTTATATTCGATCAATTCTCTCTGTATTTTCCTTTATTTTTCATTTCTCGTCTACTGCTGCCTTCTTTTTGCGCCCATCATAATTCTTGCGTCAATATGTAGACTTTACAACAGATATATAACTAGCATTGAAGGATCATATATATGATATAATACCTGGTATGCCCGAACTAGGTGGATAACAATTGCAAGGTTGGCAATGTCCAGAAAGGGTTATAAAACCCAAAACCAATCAAGAGGTTTCCAGGTGCATTATCTCCGAAGGCTGCCTAACCCATGCATCCACAGAGTAAATAGAACACTGGTAACTGCGATGCTCAAAGTTGTGGCCTTTCTCATGGTCGTGCTCTGCAGGGGGAGACTTTATGGTGTCCTGCAACAAAGCCAAATTGTTTCTTAATTCCTATCCCATGCAAATTTAATTATTAATCGTTGTGTAAAGAATACGTATTAGTATTATGATAGGCTATATCTGAGTTGAGTTACCTGAATTTCGATGAGGATAATGGAAAAAGAGTATGCAAAGGCCATTGCCCCGAGAGCTTGTAAACTCCTCCATATTTTCTGTGTGCTAGTGACTGTTCGGCTCGTGTTACTGTGCCAATGCTAATTCCCATAAGGCTTCCTTTGAAACTTTTATTTTCTGCAAGATGAAAAACAAATTCACAAGTTAGGCAAAGAACTAATTAAACAATGGTTTAAAGCTGCCTGCATGTAAATGTTAAATCTGCTTGCACCTGCTACTTTGGCCACGCCAAGACTCAATCCAACTGAAGAATAAGTGAAGGACATGATAGCTGCAACTATGGATAGCCTCCACACCTGATCAAATTCTGGGATTTGGGAAAATATCACTTCTGCTATTCCGAATGTTATCATATATCCATTGCTTGACATGTGGCAGGGACTGACAGAGGCAGCAATGGTGTACCCAATTGCAACTCGAAACAGATTGATATATTGGATGAGGCCACATGACCTTTTTTCCTCCTGAAATACAAAAGGAATGGCATGACATATACACACTTTTTGTGGTTACATTACATTACATATATACTAATAATAACATGTTAATTAATACCCAAGATGGAGTTGACTGCCTCCATGTAGGTGTAATTTCTGTGTCCAGTAACGGAGTCACCGGTCCTGTAACACTGTGTTAATAGGTTGGAAGTGTAGAGATTGACGACGGCAAAGAGAAACATGACAATAGGTCCTGCAACCCAACCAAGCTGAGCAACCGCCCATGCTAGTGAAAGGACTCCTGAGCCTAACACAGCAGTGATGATATGAGCAGTTGCCATCCAAAATGTTCCTGCAACACCAACACAACAACATTCTGCTTCATGTGTCACCTTCCGGATTATTGCTACGATTTTATGCATTAAGAGAGACAACTTTTACTTTTTATTGTAAAAACTATACCAACATATTTCTGCCTGTCTTGTATGAATTATGATGATGAATAAAAACTTCTTTTCAGCTACCAAATTAATGGTGCGAGCGAGCGCTTGAGATTGATTTGTATAGTTGAAATTATATCAAATTCATGTATGTAATTCAATCTAGCAGGTACTTGATTGAATGCTAGCTTTGATATTAAAGTATAGCTAACCTTTTCTCTTTAAGCGACGATCATCATCGAAGCACTTGGAAGAGTTAGACTGGATATTCATCGCTTCGGTCTCCGTTTGGGTATTATTGGGTCGCACTTCAACTTGTAAGTAGTTCCTGACATTATGCCTCTCTTCTATCTGTTGTAAACAATTGAACGTACATCAATCAACGTGACTAGCTAACTTTTCAAAGCAGAAAAAGCGTATGATACTCAAATATATATAGATTCCTTTGCACTTACAATTCCTTGGTGGATTCTGCTAGGAAGGGTTCTACTTCTTGGCAACATGGCTGTGGAATGCAGCTCAACACCGAGGGGAAAACTAAGAAGAAAGGTGAATGAGAGGGATGCTTCTAAAAGATTAAAATGAAAGGGACTTTATAGCTATAGGAAAAGACAGTACTGTCTATATACGGTCCACGTTCAACACGTTTCCATTGATAGTTAGAACTATATAACATATTAACATCTTCAAAGGTTTAATTTTACTGACTCACTCGAGTATTGGGCAAAGATAATTTCAGAAATCAATGGTTCTTACGACCTTAATTGGGAACATGTTGCCTATGAGATAGCAAACTGCCACTTAACCGAGTAAGTGCATGGATGGATGGGATGGGACCAAGAGATAGTAGAATTTTTCGTCTTTAACTCTCCTATTTATCGGAAAAAAAAGGATCTTGACTAATACGGATAAATAATATTTGAGCGATTTGATATTAACTTTATAATATTAATCAGTTCAATCATTTGATTAGATGTTCAAATAGAAACAAGTTTATATATATATATATATCTATGGATATATGAAGAGAAAAAGGTGGTGATAGATTTTTCCAAATTATTGGCATCCAGCATGGAATTTTTTAATCATAAATGACAATTAGCTGACCTATATATATTGGGTCTCCGGATTAGATTATTCAATATGTTATAATCGATTGCTAATAATTTTGCATATCCTAAAACTACTAATGGCTTTACTTTAAGTAGGTCCATACTCAACTTTCTGATATAACCAGATGACGTACGTCAACGACAACACTTTGAGTTGAGCAAACTATATTATTATCATTTCATTTCTTCTTAAGCTGCCTAGGTCGTCAAATTAATAAACCCCGGTTCTTGCTACCTTCTCTAATTATCTTATCATTAGAACACGACTTAAATCTCAAACAAATCTTTTTTATTGTTTTAATTGGGAAAACCTACTAATACATGGGGGAAAGAAAAGGAAAAACGTTCTTGCACACTGTAATACATGTACCAACTAATTAACAAGGTACAAGGAAAAAAAAGTTTAAATTGCCACTCTAGCACTAGAAGGTGTCAGGGTGACTATGATTGCACCATCATGAACAGCACACTCAGTCTTAACAACACATAAGAACTGTATCAATTTGTCTGACAGGCGCTTTGCTCGTACTTCAGAGTAAAAGGAGAGAGTACTGTGAAGTATGAGCAAAACGCCTTCTTTCAAGTGTTGACGACGAATCAACACCTCAAGAAAAGTGTTTGAGGGTTACTTACATACTAAAGGGTTGAATACAAAAACTGAGTCAAACGTAACAGTGTGAATTGTGGAGCCATTGAGACATTGACTCTTAGCATGCTGAGATCCCACGTCAATTATAAATATAGCTGCTGTAATGCTTGTAAGGCTGAGGTCTGAGGCAATCTTAGCTTACAATTTTATAGGGTCAGAGTTATACAGTCATTGATTGAAGAAGAGGGGGAAGAATTTTTATAAACTTGTGTTCTTTTGTTCATTTTAGGAGGAGAGCAAAAATTTTCGTCAACTACTTTTTGTTCCCCTCCAATATTTGTGATATAAAGTTTATTTGTATATTTTAACTTGTGACTTGACGATACTGTCTTGTATTAACTAAACACAAAATTTGAATCTAAATACTCATGCAAACTAATCAAATATCTTATCATTAGGTTAATTTTATTGGGTCAAATATTTTAATTTATATATTTGATGTATATTTCATTCATTTTGTTTTAGAAAAACAATCTTAAATTTGCTAATTAATTAGAGGTTTTTATGATAAAATTAACCATATTTTTTTTAATTATAATCGTTATCAAACATGAATAAGATACAAATCCTCTGGGGTTTAAGTATAAATTGCACCTTGTTATTTATATCAATGAAGATACTTCACAGACTGCCATGTATGTTATTATTGAATATCAAAATTGAATAAGAAATTAGCCTCGGAGCCATTTTGTCTCTCATTGGTCTAGTTTAGACGATAGGGCGCGCCTGCATGGAATCGCCAAGCTCCAAGCCTAGTAGCAATCCTCAAGTAAAGCAATTAGTAATTAGACGTGATAGTAACTTGTTAGCCAAAACAAAAGTTCAGGGCATGAAATATTACCAATACATTGAAATAAGTGAAAAGCTTTGTGCGAATAATGAGCGACTCAGAATGGATAATTATATTCATTTGTACTCTAATGTTACTTTTCATTTGTAATTAAAAAGAAACAGTACGTAATAAGTCGTGATTGTGGAGAAAGATGTTTGATGTTGGTGGAGGGAGGGAAAAGATAAACATGGAAGCACAATTTTGAGATGTTGGAGAAGATGCTAATAAAATAATTAGTTTCATGAAAATAGACCTACAGGCACCCAAGATGAGGTCTCGTCATTCTAGTTGGACGAAGAGGTCAAGACAAGTACTCAAGTATGCTCCTGATTAACTCCAAAAAGAGAGACGAGGTTATGGATCCATGCGTGTTCGTGGACTTACCACTCAGACCCAAAAATTCTACTAATTTAATTTATAATATTAATTATTTTTAGACTAAAAATATTTTTTAATTAAAAGAAAAAATATATTAACAAAATAATTAGAGGAGAAAAATTATTAATAACAAATTATAGTCTAAAAAAGGTTATAAATTTAAGATAATTTTATTATTATCAATTAAATTAATCAATTTTCTTAATTTTAATAAATTAGATAATTAAATCTTATAAAAAAACAACAGAGAAAGGGAGTAGAACATTTCTTTTTTCTTGTTATGGTGTAGGAAGGAAGAAAATTCAAGTTTGATGAATAGCCATTAATTTACTCCAGCTATTCCTGTAATTATATGAGTAAATAATATATGCATTAAATAATATTGAATTTTATAATAACTTTATTAAAAGTTATATCATTAATGATTTATAATTAATTGATAATATCATTTTTTTATTATAGATTCACTTGAAAAACATCAAAAGCTTTTATTAAACAGTTGGAGTAATTCCTCAATTGGAAGCAAATCATTTACTGCAACAAAATAAAGTGCCTATATGTGAAGTTGTTCTAAAAAATAAAGTGATAGACAATTGAAAAGGTGAACTTATATCTCAATATCTTATCTTGATACAAATAAATTATAAACAAACCTAACGGATAGAATAACCATATAAACTGAGATTCCGAATCTTAAATTATTATTATTATTAAATATAGTAGTACAATAACATAAGTAATACTATTTCATACTACTACCAAAATAAATTCCTGTTCAGAAATTGTACAACATTGTCCCTTGGAACATGCTACAAGATCAAACCGTACTTCCAGCCAATGTCGCAGGCTACATGTACAAGGGCATTGCCTTTGTGAATAAGACAAAGAAATCGGGCTCAACAAATAATTTGCCTTAACCCAACACCCCCTTTTAATGACTATTTAAGCTCATCAAGCATGTTTGTCTTATAGAAACCCAAACCAAGATAGATCTTTCTGCCTAGATAGGAAAGGATCCACATACATATTAATTAATCTTAATGAATGAGTTTAGCGAAGCTAAGCAAGTTGTTGAATTATTGAAAGTGTTTGGAATGCAACCTCGTTCGCTAAAAAAAGCTTCAAAGTATCTTAAATGGTGTTTGGGTCCCCTTAAACTAATTCATTCTGTCACTTCCATATCTTAAAACCACTATGACCAAAATATAAAACAAACTGACCTACTGAATCTCCCTTGTCTCCTGCCACAAATGACAAATCCATAAAAGAGAACCCGAAACTTAGTTCGGCCTAAAGTTACCTAAAATTAATTTTATAATATTTGAATTGCTAATTACAAATTTTACATTACATTAAAATAGTCGATAATTCAGAACTGTTGAATGAAGAGTACTTGTATTTTATCTTAATATATCAAACTTAAAATATACATTTAAAATCTGAAAATATATTGGATATCTATATAATAATCTACACCCAGAAAGATAAAAGAGAGAGAAATAGATGTAATAAGTAGTATATAATATAATAAGAAGAGAGATTAAAAGAATTAAGGAATATTAATAGAGTTTGTAGGGTTTGGATGTCCAAAAATTATTACTCTTAAAATTTAAACCATCCAACTTTCTTCCACAGCATGTCTATCTTTGATGTGAAGATTTTTTTTCCTTTTCATAATCAAAGGTTATGTGCAGTTATTTATTTATTTATTTTTCTTAGGTCATAGATAACATGTGTTTTCCAATTCATTGGAGCATAGATTGATCCCACTCGTAATACGTGACTGTTACTGGTTGAATGAAATTTTGTATAAAGTGAGAATCGAATACGAATTCTCCCGTTAAATAAATCTTTTTCACTAATAAATCTTTTATATCACTATGTTAATCTTTTATATTCTTATTTTATTATTAGGTTTGACGTTAAAATTGTAAAAAAAAAAAAAGTTAACAGATTAAAAGTATGAATGAGAAAAAAAACAAAGAGTCTAAAAATAAGGATAAAAAAGAAGTTGATCATAGAAAATCAAAAACTTTTTTTTGAGTGAAAGAAAATCAATAACTAAAAACATAAAATGTAAAATTTTTGAGAATTTAAAAGATAGTAAATTCTTTCTTCTAAAATCATTTCATGTCGTCTTGAGTCTTAAGTCATAATTCATAAGTGTTGCCTGGTTTCAGTCTCTTTTTTTTATTTTTGGGGTCTGGGATTTCAGTCTTTCCAACACAGAGGTTCCAGTCGTAATGAACTTGGGGCTTTTATTTCCTGCACTTTCTTTTATGCTTCCTACAACCCCCAAAAGACACGAGCAGACACAAATATCCCTCCTTCTCGCAAGCAAGCCCCGCCTCCATCCAATACCACCATCAACCCAAACACCGCTGCCGCAACCACCTAAAATATTCTGGAAAGGCCTTAAGGGGTGCAGAAAATAAAAATGGGGGTGCCTGAAATAAAAGCCTGAACTTGGGTAGCTGTGGATGTCCAAAGTATCTTAGGCCCAAGACTTCCTTTTTATTACAAGCCCTCCGTGAGGCCCAACTGTATAGTGGATCTCAATATAAAAATTGTAGAAGGTGCAAAGAGCAAAATGGGGTGTGAACAAACAACTCAAATGTCAAAAGATTGACAATACAATAGCAATTAGGGGAGTTTGTAGATTGAATTGGATTGGTTTTGAAGAGAAAAATAATCCGATCCAATCATTATGGTTTTGCCCATTTATATCATTCAATCGATTTAGTTTAAAATTTTAATTCGACCCAACTTAAAGCGATTTGGATTGGATCGATTTTTGGTTTTATTTTTTTATTTTTTAGAAAATATTAAATAATAATAAGATATATCTGATAAATATAATAAAAAATAATTTAAAATATCAATTTATACGTGACTATATAACTAATAATAGTATATTTACCCATCTTAACTCAAATAGGTAGTAAAAATATTTCTTTAACTAAATGTATTTTTCATAAAAAAAAAGGTATAGGTTATATGATAATGTTACAAATATATAGGAAGTAAAAATAAAATGAGTGATATTAGAAATATATGAATATATATATATATATATGTGTGTGTGTAAGTTCGATTTGGATTTGATTGATTTTGAAATTCAAATAAAAATCTGATCCAATCCAATAAAAGACCTCATTTTTTATTTTTTTATCCATTCAATTTTCAGTTTATTCCGTTATCAATTTTTTAGATTTATTTTTTGTGTTCAGGATCGATTTATGACATTTTTAATAAGAAAAAAATAACAATATGATACCACTTTTTTTTGGGCCCAAAGGCTGAAATGAAAAGAAAAGCCCACCATCCCAATTGCTTATATAGTTTGTCGGGCTTAGTCACTCTCAGTGCATTCCTCGACTTGGAATTGAAGGGCTACCTTGATTTTCAAGCATACCACAGTAATCACATTACTTTTTCCATTTTTTATGGTGCTGCACCTGTCTCTCTACATCTCTCACCAGGGAAGAGAAATTAATACAGAAGCGTGTGAAATGAAAAGGGAAAGTTGTTGGTTGGTCTGAAGAGGAGTTAATGTTTTGCCAAAGTGACCCAAAAGCCACGTCAAATCCACATCCAAGCCCTGTTTGTAATGATATCAAGTTGATTGATTATGCTAGTTGGTAGAACCGTAGAAGCGCTAAGACAATATTAAATTTGTCAAAAGCAACTCCGTTGGTTGTTAAATTTAATATCACATTTTACATACCTTTTTCATTATTTTTTTAAAATCTATCTTGCGTCTCAAGCTGCTTCTTCTTCTCTTTATATGTCTTCTCTAGCTTTTCTACAAGTGCGGCAAGCCTTTGTGAATTGAGATATGAATTTGTGAAGTTAGTTATCCTCTTCAAGAAATTGAAACAAGTCTCTCTGGCTCTCATCTAAAGATAAGACGTTGTAAAGTTTGTTATCCTCTCCAAGAAATTGAAACAAGAATTACTTATTTGTTAAGTGGAGAGAGAAACTGAAAAAACAAACCCAATAATTGAAACCAACCGTTTAAAATGTCGGTATCAAATTTAAGATCGATTATAGTTGGTATGCCTCGGAATTTTTAGTTTTAAAGGGCCCCAACACCATGTGATGCCAATGCCATGTCTGAAAAATCAATTAACCAAACAACTAATTTGGCCAAAACTTTTTTGGAAGATTGATTTGATTTGGAAATGTTTGGAATTTTCTCGGTGGATGTTTGGTACAAGTTTTCGGAAAATTCATCATGCTTTGTACCTCTTCATCAAGCAATGGAGGTATACATCTTTCTCTAAAGCACTTATAGAAGTGCCCAGAAGCACTCCGATACTGTTCACGTAGAGAACATTGAGATCCAATCGGTTCCCTAAGAAGATGGATCTTCAGGAAATTCTTAGATACAAATTTATCACTTTATCCTTACACTTATACACAACACAATCAACGAAAAGCTCATAACTGATAAAAATAAAATAAAATAAAAATAAAAACCTGTTTGTCAAATAAAAAATATTTTGGACTTAATTTATTTCAAGTAAACTCCCATTTTAATTTCTTGATTTGGGAAGATACTATAGTAATTTCAACAATTAGAAAAATAAAAATAAATTCTTGAAATTGACGTTAGTTCCATCAGAGACTATAAAGGTAGAAAGTTATAAAATTTAGCAGCTATAATAAAAATAAATTGTATATTTTAGAGACTAATTAAGAGTTTAAAATGGGAGTTTACTCTTTCTTTTGCACTACTGCATTAATCGTATGTTTGGGTGTAAAAAATAAAACATGGCTGAAATAAAATATGAATAACAATATATTTATTGTTATTTTTTTTATTGTGAGGTCTATTGATAATATAAACTCATTTCCCATAAAAGTTGGATGTACTTATCGGATATTAACAAAATAAAGTATATTTATTGATTGAAAAATTATTTTTTTAAAAATAATCACCACTTAA
>PYAF01004289.1:314724-344877 GCA_007407185.1 Glycine tomentella | reverse complement strand
TTTTTTTAACTAAAATAATATTAAAAAAACTATTTATAACAAATGTAATAAAAAAGTAAATACTATAATGATAAAGTTAATATTAAAAAGTAAAGTAAGGAAATTAATTAGTAAACAACTGGTTGGATCAAGTGATTAATGTGAAGTTAAGGTTCAATTATTTAGATATTATTTGAGTTTGATCCTTAACGAAAATAATTATTGGTAAGATTTTATTTATATTTTAGTTAAACTCTGAATTAATCATAATATTTTTTTTCCAACTAGAAGATTAAGAGAAAAAAAAAGTAACATCAGTTAACACTAATTTCACTTGGATTAAGTGCCTTTGGTTGACACATGAGAATTTTGATACGGAGGAAATACACTAATTTAACACCATTGTTTACATTTAATTCTCAAATTTAGTTCTCCCAATTAGCACAGAGAAATGTTCTCAAATAAAACAAAAACGACTAAGTTTCATTTTTTGTGAGTCTTCTAATTTCAATAGAGGCTAGTTTTTTTATTTAAAAGAAAAACGATTAGAGGCTACTTATATACTGACGCTAAATGAAAGAAGAGAAAAAAACAGCAGAGACGAATTATTTTCTGACCACATATCATGAGCTCAAACGAATGTACGTAGATTAGGGGCCCCAAACCCAAAAACTGCCAAATTTCTGATTCATTACCTAATCACAAATAATATTACATTTGTTTAATTAATTAATGATTTGAAATAATTATCTAGGTCATGCTATCAGGATTACGTAACTGTTTAAGAAATTTAGTATATATAAACAAATTAGGAAATTTAGGATATATCACATGTCACGTATAAATTATTATTCCTCTAATTTTTTTTTGACTCATTCCTCTAAATTTATATGCCCGTGATATAATTTTATGATCAGTTAACTTACATCTATTTTTTATATGATCAAATTTAAAAAAGTTTAAACTCAATTGGTCAATTAACATTTCCATAACAAAGAATTCATTTCATTTAACAAAAAAAATATCTTCGCTATATGAACAATAATATAGACATTCTATAACTATTCAAATGCTAATCTGATGTCCGTGAATAAGGATGTCCCACTTCTAAATTTTAATTAGTTGAATTTTATTCTTTATATTGATGGTTATGTGTATATATAATTACAAAGTATTTATATAAGGGATCAAATATCTACTTTTTTTTATCATTGTATATAAAACATTTCATTTAAAGTAGAGGTGTTCATCAACCGATCCAAACCAATGCAAATCGCAGTGATCGAATCGAAAAACCAAAAATCGAAATAACTGAAAATCGAAAAATCGAAAACCGAAAAAAAATCGAAAATTTTCACCGGATTGGATCGATTTTTGGATTGACCGATGAAAACTGATCCAATCCAAACCGATCCAATTGTAAACCATACCTTACCCTTTATCTACCTGGGCCTATTCCCCATCATAGCCCAAAAATCAAAAATTCAATACATTACTCCTTATATTGTCTAATGAATGAGTTTGTCTAATGAAAATTAGAAAATGATGTTTATTTTTGTTCAATGAATGTGTTTGTTTATGTTAGATACTCCTTATTTTGATAAAAATAAGTCTCATAAGTTTTATTTTTTAGACTTTTTAAAAAACCGAAAACCGATCCAATCCAAACCGAAAAAAATTGGATTGGATTGGATCGGATTTGAAAAAATTTTCAAACCGAATGGATGATCAAATGACCAAACCGAAGAGAAGAGATTGGATCGGATGATTTTTTACTTCAAAACCGATCCAATCCAGACCGCGAACACCCCTAATTTAAAGGTACAAAAGCTATCAGCTTGCCCATGTACGAAATTATAGAAACAAAAGAACCCTGCTAAGTAAACAAACTACAACGATAGGCTACCTTAAGTATTAGGTACATACATGTCTTTAATTTTTACATATAAAATAAAAATGTTAAACCAAAATAATTAAGATTAAAAGATTTGGTTTATCAAGCTTTATGTCACTTCTTTTCAAAATTCAAAAGATGAGAGATGGAGAGGGGTAAATATTTGTAAAAAGATTATGTGACATTGAATTTAGTAAAAGTTAAAGTATTAGATTTTGGATATTAAAAAAATGTGTATTTGAGAATACTAATTAGTAATTACTACTTTCTTATGTAATTATGCCCAATAGTCTTTATTTTATTTTACTAGAAAGATAATTTATAAGATAAAATATGTATAAGATCATAACATCTTGTCTATCTTTAATGTTAAAAGTGAGATGAAATACAATCTATAATCTGAAAAATAACGAGATCATATATTTTTTTAACATATAAAATGAGATCACTAATGTTGTTAAACCAAATTTATTAAGAAATTATCTTAAAACACACATCCTCACACTTTTTAAATATATGATGATATACAAAGTAATACAAGCTCCTAAGATTGGACAAATGATGAAGAATTTAAATAATTCACATGTAATCATAATTTAAACCTTGTTCCCTCCGTTATATGACAAAAAGAAAAAAGAAAAAAGCGATTAATCAAAATTCATTTATCTCATGTAAGCAATTGTTTGTCTTTTTTTTTTTTTTTTCTGAATTAAGCAATGGTTTAGCCACCACAGTCCAATTCCTCTTATGAACGTGATAAGCTAATTATCCAAAAGAAGAAAGTTGACTACTTAATATATTAAATGCTTTGCTTTTTTAATAATAGAAATAATGCATATTTTCAATTCTTTAACTACAGTGTTACATGCCTTAAAAAATATTTATCGATAAAGCTTTCATTTTAAAAAAATGAAATACTTATAAAATTCTCAAAATATTTTGTTATTTAATAATTCTAATTTAAATTATTAACCACTGACCTGTGATACTCATTAGCAATTAAGATGAAAATGTAGACGTACTTATTATTTTAATATTAAAATTATTTTATAGCTTATAATCTCCCTTGTTTTGGGAATTTTCTAATTATTATATAAATATCTAAACAAAAATCAGTAATTAAAAAAGTGAATTGTTCAAAATACCACAAAAGGGTCAATTGTTGAAAATTGAACTCCACAAATTGTTGGTCAAGTGGTGATCAACTTGATGAGCGTGTGTAGAAATCTTCCTTCCTCGACTGCGCACATCCAAGTGGCAAGGGGACTTTTTCTATGTGTAGTGTCAATGGACCACTTCGTCTGATTGAAACATGTTTGTGTGCGTAAGGTTAAAAGATAGTGCTGGCAAGACATGTTGAACAAGAGTTTTGAACAAAAATAGGAAGATAAGATGACTTTTAGGTTATAAGAGAGCAGAGGACACAATAATTACTAATTAGAGTTCATAAAAAAAATATTGATACAAATGGTTTTATATTTATTTTCTTTAATAAACTTTAAAGTTCGATTCCGACTCGATAAAATTGTAATTAAAAATACTATTTTATCCAAAAGAAGTCCATACGGTGGAAGGAAACTAGTTCGAATAAAAACTCTTAGTATCTCATAGTTTTTTTTTATTTTTATTTAAAAAAAAAAGAGTTCATAAAAAATGAAAAACAATAATTAAGAAAAAAGTGTTGTGGGCTGAGGTTGAGTTTGTGAAAGGGATAGATGGTTGACTGAGAAAAGACCACATCTACATCTACTACATGAGATACATGGGGGTGAGGATGACTTTGCACAATCATCATCACCTAAATCCAAGCAACCACTACCTAACAACATGGGCATCCATGCTTATTATCCACACACTCTCTAGTGCTCCAGGTCCAGGGCTTATTTTATGCTTTTTCATTATATAATATAAAATATTTTCCCTTATCTCATGTGCCTGTCTCATTATTTAATCATAGACATCTCACCAAACTTTATGAACTTTTCCTACCCGCTACATTTTTGCTATTTTGCGCACGGTGCTATGTCCTTCTTCTATGTACCTGTCGTTTTCACGGTTTGGTACGTTCAGGCCCAGCTGTGGCCCAAATTAATTAAAAGAGCTGCTCCACACCAAGACCTAACGAGTAATGACCCACAGTGGTAAAGGCATTAACACAAGCCAAATTTCCTCCGGATTTAATTTGCCAACTATGAGCTTAGGACTATGTAGCAAAGCAATAAAATCACATGCGGGTCAGGGGAAGTAATTTCTATCTTTTCTTCTTCTTCTTCTCAAGTTTACAACTAAATAACTCATACCAACCTGAAAGAAGAGAAAACATGCATCTAATATCAAATTAATTAATACTGCAAACATCTAAATCCTTTCAAACTAGAGCATTTCTTGCATTTAGCAAGCAATTAATGAGTGAGGCAGTGAAGGGTTGGGATGTTCCTTTCTGTCTCTGACAAGTGACCTGGCTTGTTCATTGCATAAAGAAAACTAGGGAAATTGTTAATTTGTTTGTTCAGGGAAAGGATGGGTAGCTTAGATACATCCCACTGCTAGTATTTATTGAGGAGAGTTATCCAATTTTTGCCCAACTACATGACCCCAGATGTAATAGAAAAAATTGGTACCAACCAAGTGCCAGAAGCTGAACCAGAGTCCAATTCTATCTAGACTTGTAGGGTAATAGGGTATTGGGTCTGACTCTGCCCCTCCTCAGTGATGGCTCTGTCCCATTCATATCTTGAAAATTAGAGAAGATGAAAGTCTTGCTTTTTGTGTTCATTTAATCATGAAAATATCACACACTAAAACACATCTTCAACTCCTCAATTTTTTGGAAACCTTTTTAATTTTCTTCTGCTTATCTTATCCAAATCAACTTAGAAAGTGAGGAACATGACCGCATATTGACATGATTATGGTTATTTAAAAGAAAACACTTGGGCTTTCTATTGCTAGAATCGTGCAAACAGATATGATTCAAAGATCAAATTAGTCGTCATGGACCAAGGTCACTCGAATACAGTCAAATATGGAAAAACAGTGAAGAGGACCATTGATTGTCGTTTAGTAATTATTGTGCATATAATAAGGGACGGTAAAAGAATGAAAGAATTGATGCAATTCATGTTTAATCCCTAAGCTTGGATTCTTAGTATTTTCACCTAATATCCTAAAAATAATAGCAAAATAGACTAAACAAGAGGAACTTTAAAACCAGCATCTCGGATCTCATATGACTTTTATCATTATAAAGTGAATAAAACCTAAACTAAGATAATTTCTGATACGCTTTATATAATTAATCCTTTTTTTTCCTAGCTGATTACATCACCGAATCCATGGACTTTTCTACGAGTGTTCCATCATGATGTAATAGTCTTCTAGAGAAGAATTATGGATTAAATCAATCAATTAAGTGAGGGATTTTCCTTAAAACCAAGATTAGATTAGATTAGAGAAAGTGTTGGAAATGAATTATATTATAGGATGAGGGCATGGTGATAAGAAAGAGATATATCATGTGGAAATATTGAGTTGAGGCGTATCTTGATTCTTGACTATAAGGTTAGAAAAGTGGTGGGATCCAGCGGTGATTGACGGTGGTTAAGAGAGGACCCACCGCCGCAGCAGCGCACATGCGCCTACGTCGGACGGCTACCAACTACCGCCCCAAAACATACTCGAGTTGGTCACGTTCAGGGCCCAGAGTATATAGGTTAGTTATTCTTATTCAATTTTTTATAATGCTATTTTTACGGGATCAACTGAAAACTCTATATAATTACTGTGTTTGATTACTTTTATCTTTAAGTGTATTTGAACTGAAATTTTTTTAAAAATATGTGGGTTTCACACTTATATACCTTACATTAATTTAAATCGTTTTTCTTGTTTCAATTCATCTTTCTTTACTTTCATATTCTTTTATTTCTTTAAATCAAACATATTAACTGTCACGTAAGTTTAATTTTTTTTTTTAATCCAAGATATTTAGGAATCAAACACATGAACACATATTTAAGACAATTATATTATTTATTATTCATATCATATTTTATTATTTTTTCTTGATAAAAGTAATTTAATAATATATTATTTTTTCCTTTTTAAGTAACCACAATCGGAATTGAACCTAAATACTTAGGTCTACTCCAATCCCTTGCCAATAGGCCAATCCAAAATAGGTAAAAACATAGGATTAAATTTAGACAACAATTTGGTTAAATTTAATTTCAATATTCAAAAGGGTAAATGGTATATTACAGTGCTAGACTTGAATTCAATATATCTAATTAAACTTAAATAATTTCATGTCATTTAATTCATGTGTTAGATGGTGAATGAAAGTTATGTTCAAACGTGTTAAAATTATTATGCTAAGATTACTATGTACACAAATATTTAACATAATTATATATTTAAATCTATGGTTAAGAGGAAACAACTATGCGTTAGATGGTGGTTAATGTATGTTTAATTAATTCTTGATATTCTTTATCGATAAGTGTGATTAATCTTTATTTATAATATTCAAACAACTTTTTTTCATAAATATTGTTGTGCATGCGGTGTATAAAATTAATTTTCATATATGTGATTTTATTTTGGCATCTAAACAAAATTTCCTCTTGTTAAATTACTTATAAAAGGCATGATTTCTAAATATAAATTAATTGTTTAACTTTAGCTCTTCTGAATTCTATTCTTTAAAGTTTAACTAATTCCTCAAGATCTATTTATGAATTTATTCATGTTTATTTTGCATGATTTGTGAAATTTAATTTGAATAAAAACATGATGACAGCATTAAAGTTTAAGGATCTATTGGATTAAAGGCTGCAAACTAAATTTGTATATTTTAATACACAATTATAATTTCCAATGCACCAAATGAATGAGAATAAAATTATTACTTTGAAACTAAAAATACTTTTACATTTTCCAACTTTAACCTAAACAGGCACTAACTAACTCTGTTACATTATACAAACTATTCAGTTTCTAATTACTAGCTCACTTTTGATTTTTTTTTTTAATTTTAATAAATTCCTCTATGTAATACACACAGTAGTATTCAATTCTTATGTTATAAGAAAAAGTATTCAATTCTTATAATATCAACCACTCCAAATCAGTGGATACTCCTAGTTGATGGGTAATGTATTTGAAAATGGAAATTTAAGTGTCAGGTAAACATTATAAATATTTCCTCTGCACCTTGGTCTCTTCTAACTTCCTTTTGTGCCTATGTTGCATTTGTGTGTCTCTAGATAGAAGAAAGGTTTTGTCTTGAAAATAAATTGGAAAATTATGTGCGTAAGTGATTAAATCAAAGTATCGACAAAAATAATTAGCTCCATGTCTTAAGTGCATGCCTGCAACCTATACCTCCCGAACCCTAATTAAATTTAGTACAACTACAACCTGCTCAATGCATGCCAAACCCACTTTTAGCTAGGGAGAGATAGATGCCTAACTCCCACATTAATCTCGTTTCTGTTTGTTAATTGTTGATTACGAAAGGAAAGTATCCCTACTTTTTGGGAGTGGTACCAACCACGAGTCAATTGAAGGAGGAACCCTCAAATTTTGTCCAACTACTAGAGAAGTGCATGTTGTTTTCTCCCTTTGTAAATTTTTTTCTTCCATTTGCTAAAAGATATATATCCTCCATTTTAGTCGTCTTTCAATCATGAATAATGTTTGATGCACGGCATTCAGCATCTCATCCCTCAAAATAATGAGACTATAATTAGAGTAGGTATATGAAAAATGAGACGACTCTCTTTTTTTATCGAAAAAAAAATCTCTATTATAAGTTTCTTGTTTTTTTATCTTCCGCTTTTTTTGGACCTGCAGTCTTATAGAGTGAAATATTATGAATATAAATAAAACAAAAGAGAAAATGGATAATTTGTTATGTTATGTAAATTAAAAGAAATAAGGAATAAATAGAAAATAAATAAATAAAGAATGTTTTCTTTCCTTCTTGGTTTAGTTTTAAGAAAATGAAAGATAAGAAAATAATTTTATTACAAAGACATTTTTGTCTCATTTTATTTTCTCAAAACTGCATATATATATATATATATATGCAACTGGATTGGAGAAAGGACAGATAAACGAAGTATATATTAATAATGCAATCCTTCTCATTGTCTTAACATTCAATTTCAATGGAAGATACCATTTTTTTTTTCTCACGGTTGCTGCTGATTTTTCTTTCTCTCCACTTTTGTTGCCATTCCCAAACAGTGGAACTACTGATTATCTACCCCACTAGTCTTCTTTCACTTACTTCACTCGTTCCTAAATAACAGGAAATAAACCAAGCGATCATTAAATGTTTAATTTTACTACTTTATGTTCCATTTTCCGCCATGCCCATCAATACAATTTTCCCAATATTGATCATCTATGTTGGTAAATCAATAGTTCAATACCCCATATCCATAGCCTAGTGAAATCTAAATTCTAGCAAATTTGACGGTATGACATGCTTATAATTAGGAAGAAAAAAAAAGTAACAAGTTGAAAAGAAAAAAGAGAAGAATCGATTAAGCAAAAATTAGCATCGCAACGCCCAGTTTACCCCATAGATAGATGTCCGAACAATCTCTATTCTCTAACCTATAGCGGACCCCATGGAAATGGCCATAAAATGTACATATGTGTGCTGCTACTATTTATCAATTTGGTTAAGGTTCTATCAACATTATTATTATTATGTGATCCATATCTATATGCACACACATGCACATCCCCAAAACAGAGTTGGATAAAGTACTTGCCACCAAACAATGGCTTATGTAAGGCATCCTTGTCTATTATCTAGTAATCTCCTTGATGCGGTGAGGATCTAGATATGAATCCAAAAGGACCCACTACAAGTCATGCATGTGAATTGTGATGTGGGTGGAGGTTCAACTAATTTAACAATATCGAGGATGTAGAAAGTATAGGGAAGAAACAATAATAATAAGTACCAATCCCACCCCTTCTCCCAATTGCTATTTGACGGTCTCAGAAAGCAATAAATTGAAATCACAAAGTCCCCTACCTTAGGGCACTTGTTGTTGGCTGCGCCATTAATAAAAAATTTCGTGAGGCTTGAGAGAGTAAAATAATAGTGAAGAAATTAAAAAATATCTTATGGAAGCTTCTAATGTCTCTACCTAACACTTTTGAAAAAGGAAAAAGGGATGGTTGATGGTTGAAAAGGGACGCTCCCCATTATCTGTGGGAAGGGCATAGTTTTGGGATCTGGTTGAAAATTAGCTACCACCCGTTCTGTCCTTTCTGCTCGTTGTTATCTAATCCTAATATCCAATGTCTTAAACTACTTTTTTCAGAAAGACAAATGTTTTGCAGCCTTTTTTTAGGAAATTCATTCAAATTTTTTAAATAAAATCGTTTTATTACTACTAATGTTTTTCACTGTAATTTTTTCTATTAAATATTAATATTTAATTTTCTTATAAATGCCATTTTTTTGGGATTTTTTGTTAAGAACAATTCTCTTCTTTTATAATTTATTTTTCATTTCTACAACATCCCACCTCTATTCTAATTTCTATTTTTTATATGATTATTTTATATATAAGCTTAACCAATTGTTACAGAAATATTTCAATGCGATAATAGTAATAATTTCTATCAATCGTTATTAAAAGAGCTATTTTATTCCATACAAATATACTCTATAATAAATTATAAAAAAACATTAATGTAATTCTGAATATATTTTATTTTATTTTCTAATAAAACAATTTCAGGTATCCATCCATATATACACGAATATCACAATCTTTAATAATGTTATTAGGTTGGGGAAAACATCCCCTTTAATCCAAGGCACCCAGAACTGGCCAATCCAATCGAATTGCACTCTGACCCCATGACATGACCCTGAGTTAATGCGGCAGATAAAATTTGAATGGTTGGTAGGATCAATTTACTGCCAATTTTATTTTAGTAGTTGCTCCCACCTTTTAATGTGATTTATGTCATTTACCTATTCAAAAGTTCCTTATATATCTATCGTCAATACGCAATAATGTAGCTAGTAGCTACTAGTACTGAGAAAGCATACTCGCACCAAGCAAACACCATTTGAACCAAAAAAGTTTGGAAATATAATTACGCAACGACCATTACATACATGACCTAAAGCCAGCACCAAAAACATTCTTTAAATAACTAACCATGAATATGGATATAGATTGAAAATAAGGGTGCTTAGTGAATACAACTAATTGAAGGTTGCTGGGGTTTGATTAACTTGACGAAACCAATTAAGTACCTAATTAATATATATAATAATAGTGCTGTACTTGGTCAGATCCATTGATCCAAAATCTTATCAGTTTTACCTATCTATCATTTCTCTAATTTGATTGCAAATATGGTATGAAGACGTATCACCAAATTTAGAAGAGCACAGTGTATACTTGATCTCTGTGTAAGGTAAAATAAAGTATAGGAAAACCTAGGCATGTTCGGTTTATCTACACTGACTATACATATACCGAAGTTAAGAAGTTGGTTGGAGCTGGCCTAAATAATTAGATGATAATAAGGTTGGTAGAACGAAACATGTGGTACTACGGATTCTGCTGGTTCATTCACGCGTTTTACAGTCTTGTATGCATCAGTACTTGATATATATGTATTAATTGAGCTAGCTGTAACTGTGATTCAGTAGAAATGAGGAAGATACTGTAATTAAGATTCTGCTGATCAGCCACATGTTTCAGTTTCCTCCACATAAGAATATATAAACATGTGGCAAACTTGAGTGTAAGTATATAATAAAAACAAAATGAGGTTAGTTATATTTAAAGAATAAAAATTGTATTACAAATATATATAAAATAATGTGTAAATGTATGGAGCATTATTTTAAACTTAATTAGGTACCTATCATTCCATCTCAAAAATTTCTCCTCATCTCTCAGTTATCCATTCACTATTTGCGTTTATATCAATATGTCTATCATTTTTTTTTTACCAATAATGACCATATTGAAATTTGAAACTAAGACCTCCATACATATTACTCTAAATCTAAATCCCCTGCAAGTAGACCGACCCTAATGGTTTTTCTCCTTAAAAGACAAGCCCAAAAGCCTCCAAATAGAACTCAAAGGGGAAGAAAAAGGAAAATAAAGATCATCATCCATGGATATATGAATGTATCTATCATTCTTTTTTGTTGTATAATGATCACACCGAGATTTAAACTTAAGACTCATAATACTACCTTAAATCTCCCGTCAGTAGGCCGACCTAGTGGTTTTACTCCATAAAAGACAAACCCAAAAGCCTCCAAATGGAATTCAAAGAGGAAGAAAAAGAGAAATAAAGATCATCATCCACAGGCTTAGTGGTCTATATATATATATATATATGACGCATGAATGCATACATAATATTCATTATAAGAATAGGAATAACAAAATATAACAACAATGATAAACGACCCAAAATCACTAGATTCATCTGGGAGAGCAGGGATTTGTAGCGCAATTGTATGATGCATCCATGTGAAGCCTCGAATAATTAATTAATTATATACTCTTAACTCTGGCTAGCTGATCTAGCTCAGGATGTAAATAAATTCATTAAAAATTCTGACAAGATTAACCACGACTTAGGATGTGATGATGCAGATAAACTATTGAATTATGTACAGTAAAATATAATTAAAAAAACAGTCAGTACTCATTCCAATTGGAAAGAGGGACTTTTGTAAATTAAAGAAGTTTGCAAACCCAAACAAATTTCATGTTCTCTTCTTTGTCACTACCATCAATTGCCAGAAGAAAAGAAAAAGAAGAGTAACAACAAAAGGCAAAATTGGGCAATAATGTTCTACTGTACCGGTACTATATATTATGCATATCAGCGACTAATTATTTATACAAATAATAGAAGAAGAAAAAAATAGGAGAGAAAATTCAAAAATTAACGAATTTCATTCTCTCACTTCTCTCCAACACTAACTAACTGGTATAATTTGGTTGAATTTTCATTTCATTTCATTTCCAAGCGGGTGCAATCCCAAACACCGTTGGTTTTCATGCCCAAGAAATCATAAGCAGCAGAAGCAGAAGAAGAAGGAGTGGTGTTGTTGACAGTGACAGCGTTGGAAACGTTGCAGCTGCAATCTTTGCTGTTGTGCAAACCCAAACTGCAAACGAAACAAAGATTCTTCTGAGTCTGTTGTTGTTGCTGTTGTTGTTGGCGAGGAGGACTAATGGTTAACTCAAGGTTCAAGTCAGGGCAGCGTTCCAAGATGGAACCTTTAACAACGCTTCCGTTACTCGAACTTGTCTCTTGTTGCTCTTGTTTGCCAAAAGATATATTAGTTGTAACAGTTGCAGCAGTTGCAGCTTCGTTGAGTGGCCTATGAGTTGCAGGGTCGATTCCTCTGTTCAAAAGCTTCCTTTTTATGTGCGTGTTCCAATAATTCTTTATTTCATTGTCTGTTCTCCCCGGCAATCTTCCAGCTATCAAAGACCACCTGAAACCACAACAACAACAACAACGTTGTTGTTTTGTTTGTTTTAATTTAGATAAGATAAAGAGATAAGATTTGTTTTGAATCAATTGATATGGTGGTGAAATTAATGAGGAGTTTGGTATATATGATTACTTGTTACCGAGGAGACTGTGGAGTTTGATGATGAGTTCATCTTCTTCTTCGGTAAAGTTACCTCTTTTAAGGTCGGGGCGGAGGTAGTTGATCCACCGGAGACGGCAGCTCTTGCCGCACCGGAGAAGACCGGCGGCTTTGGGGAGTGAACGCCAGCAGCCTTCGCCGTGAGCTCGAATATAAGATATGAGTCTGTCATCTTCTTCTTTAGTCCATGCACCTTTGTTTGTGTGAGCTTTCTCACAGCAAGGGGACCTTCCCATAATTAATAACTCACGATTATAAGAGTTGTCTTGTGTTGTGAAATTGCTCTGTTTTTCTTACTTACTTTAGAGTTATGTAGTAATAAGGATAGGAGTAGGAATTAGCATAGGCTAGCTTGCAGCAACAAATATTTAAGAAGCGCTCGAGAGGGAGTTTGGGTGTGGTTTTATAGGCTTTTGACTCAAAAGGAGACACAGAGAGAGAGAGAGAAGGGAGACCCTAATTGCTTCTAGATGCGAGTTGGTGAGACAGGTTAAAGAGAGTGCCTGTTGGCTCTCTCTCTCTTTCCTCTCCCTATCTGATGATAATATATTTATACTACTATATTTGCATCAATGATGTAACTAGTTAAAAGACATTAACTATGGGTAACCTTCAGGTTGGTGTAAAGTAGAATATGTATTAAAGTATGGGTAAGGCAAGACAAGATGTGATCTATTGCCCCTTTTAGAAAAAGAGAAAACATATTTTATATAATCTCATATGCTTTACCCCTAATATAAAACCCAAAGTTGGTTACTAATTAATCTTGTGCTAAGTAAAAAAAAATCAGTTCTCCACCAATTCTTTCTTCAATAATTGATCAATGAAATGTCAAGCTGTGGTTAAGTAAGGAATAAGCTACCTCTATATTTAATCATTTGGGATTAAAAAATTGGCTTTTTCATTTACTGTGCATGTGACAATGGAATCAAATTGAAGTTAGAGAGACTTTTATTATTCGAATTTGACCTAATTAGCAGGATCTACCTACCTTAATACGTTTGAGTTTGATTCTTATTATTATCTTGGAATGTTACAACCTCTCATCTTTCAAACATTGTTTCTAATTATAATATTAAAAAATGTTACATGTGTGTACACACAAGACGGTGCGATGTTTTTTCAAACCAGCTGATAACTGCATCCGATGTTAGTTTAATTCTGTGTCCAACAGATTCTGCATACAAATTTTATCATCAATGATTAACATAATTTGATATACTCTAATAATAGTACGTTTTACGGCACTTAACAATTATTCACTAGTTTTATTTTTACTAGTTCCGTGAAAATCACCACTTAATTAATGTAGAAATACAGTAATAGTATAATGCAGAATTAACATGTGGATAACCAGTCAATACCATGCCTTAAACATAAGAGCTTCCATGTGGGTTTAATAATGTCCCTTAAAAAAATTAGCAATTTCGGTAAGTTAGTTGCAACGGGCAATTCCTGAAAGAAATGTATCAGTAGTTGGCTATTCATGTGCATAGGCATAGAGATGGTAATAGTAGTTGTGGTTCTTTATTCTATTGGTGGCATTATCATGCATGAGAAGAGAGATCTAAATCAAATAGACAAGTTTCTAGAAGTGTTGGAGGAGGGGTTGAAATAAGAGAAGGGGAGAATGGGAAATGCCAAATGAGTGTGAATGCGGTTGTGGTTGTATATGGGTTTTGGTTTTGGTTTACCTTCCACTTTTCGTTTTCCTCTTCCCACAAACCTAAAACCTTGTGTTGCAAGTTTAGGGAAAGGTTGGGAATGGGGGACTCATTATTCATCTTTTTGTTGTCATAATCGCCCCCCAATTAGTAGTAGTTATCCACTACCGCACATATATCCACTCTTTCTCTTTCAAGTGGATGGTAAGAGTACTTAATATTCATGGGTACAAGTTGCTTTCAAGGAGGAAGAAGAGCACCAATATTGTGGGGAAAAGATTCAGTTCACATGGGTGTAATTATTTGGGAGTATTTCACCCACCTTTTCACTCTTTTCTGATTGTACTTGCAATTCTAGACCAAATCCTCCACCAGTTATATATATGTTGAACTATGGTACATATATAATGACATGAATTACACGCACAACTTTTAACAACACTTGTAGTATTCTTGGAAATGCAAACATCTCATTTTAACTGCAATTTTTGTGCTTCCAAACCAAAATTTGAAACACTGTTAATGTGCAAATTAAAGAAATTGATCCTCAGTGTTTTTAAAGAGAATGAACACCTCAACTAATTAAGATCATGAGCATATAATTGCATTGATTAGATGATATTTTATTGGGTGAGGCAACAACACTACCTAACTCTAATTCAAAAGATGCAATGTGCGTATAATACTAAAGTGTTAGCAATAATAATAATAAGAATAAATGATGGAGGAAGAAGCTAGGCGCGAAACAGCGCACATCAATAAATTGAGCATGAGTCCGTCACGGTCGCTATCAGTTGGGTGTAATTATTACAAGAGATCAGCCTATAATGGGCTTCTTAGCTAACCCAAAAAGGAGGAGCAACCTAAGGGCCACATGGGATGGGAAGAAAATCAAACAAAGATGCAAAATTTCAAATGAAAAGGGACTCAGTCGTCTAATACTAATATATACATTACAGAGAGAGAGTGGCGTACGATTTGCAATTACATGATTGTTTTGTTTATGTAGAGTACGTAGTGTATGGTGACAGCCAGCACAGCAACACGAGTATGTCATGTGCTTAGGTACTCGTGGGAGGCTGTCCTAACTTCTAAAAGCCCCTTACTTACTTACCTACCCCTTTGGCTGGCTGTCCTCCACATGTATGTCTTCCTCCACTTAAACCTTTTCTGCTAAGTCTATATAGTGGATAAGATTTTTAAAAGTCATTATTCAATATTCAATAATAACCCTGCTCACAAAGGATAAATTTTCTTGTAACAGTATTGGCAGACACTAACCGCAGATTCCGATATTTCTCAATCTCAGTCTCACGTTGTTGTATAGTATAGGTCTTCCTTTTACCGCTTTTCATGCCTTTTCATCTTTTTTCCTATTTAAAATACGACACATTGTCTGAAGGACTCGAATGAATTTGATGAATTGTTCATTGCCATAACGGGCACCTTCTCTTTCTTATCAAAGAAAAACAAATATACCTCCACTCCCCAATTCATACTTTCAGTATATTCAGCACGTGCTTCGATGATCTAATGTTAAAAATATTGTTTTCCTATTCGTGGGTATGTATGTGCACACACAATTATTAAGTATTAACAATCCAATGTTTTAAGACTTTTGTGCCTATAAATATGTAAATAAAGTAGACTTAAGCTTTACATAATTATATGAGGAGACTTTTTTTAGAGGATCATATTGAATTATACTACTATAGTTATTAGATCTAATCCAATTATATTTGAATTGCTCACATGAATAATATTTATAATACAATTTTAATTAGATAGTTCTAATTCAATTATGAAAATATATTTCGCAAACGATAAAAGTCAAAAGTAATGATATACAGTTTTAATATAGTATTTAATATATTTAATTTTAAAAAAAATCATAACTTCATGAGAAAAATTAACAATTTTTTTAATGAAAAAATATACATCGTATATATTAAAAACACTATCTACATTGACTTATTTTTTAATAAATCATGAAGTGATAAAAACTTTATTTTTAATATATTTTTATATATTTGAATAAACTAGTACAGGTGTACAACACACTATTTCACCTGGTTAAACACTTAAAAAGAGAATTCTCTATGCTGGTGCATTCTAATTATAAGCATGATTTTCAAAATTCTCTCGGCTAGTGCCGTTACGGAATCACGGTTTTCATAATTCTGATTTCGTCGCACGTAACATACACAACGATTAGTCATTCTCTTTCGGCATGTCTACCCTCTAACTATTCAGTGAACAACACGCAACTGGGAATGTTAAAATTTGTATTTACGTATTATGAAGTTGCTTTCAAATTGAGTATTCAGGGATGTTTTTAGTCTATTCATATAAAAGTCTGAATGGCTGTAGCATTATTCTTTATTGGTACTAAGTAAACAGAAACTGAAGCTGCAAAAATGAACCCTGTTTTGCACACTATGGGTCAGGGTCAGGGTCACGCAAACGTAACAGCCAAGAGAGATGAACAAACCCAGTTTACTTCCCTCTTTTGCGAACTTCATACAAGTAACTGAGGATCACCACTGCGGTAGCAACTACAACTCCTACAGCACCTTGTGCCAGTATGGTCCCATCTTTAATAGAAATCGGCTTTGAACTTGGCACAAAGCCTAGCTCTGAAAGTTTCTTATGTGATTCAGAATAATCTCGAAAAAATGCATCCTCATCCTGCCAGAGTGACAGAGTTTAAAAATATGAGACAGCAGACAGATTCACACAAATCAATGATGCATTAACAGCAGTCAGAACTTTGCTGAAAATAGTATGCTCTTAATTTTCTTTAATGGGTTTAGAGCAAAACAGAAACTTCGCAGTGATGTCTTAGGTAAGTTATTCTACAACTCTACATACAAGTGCTAACACTATCATGCATGTTATTTAGTTTAATCTAAACTTTAGTTTCATTAGTCTAAAGAAGGAAAACAAGACCAATGTTTAGTCAATTGATGGCAAAATATGTAGTTTTATTAATACCTGACCAGCCAATGATGAAAAGGTCAATGGGCCAGTTTGTTTAAACTAATGAAGTGTCAAGATAGCACTGTAAATTCCAAAGCACAACACATGGGGAAGAAGGATACTACTAATCTCAACTGCTACTGAATGAGCTTGGGCCAAAAGAATTTTTTTTTTTGGTGTACACTGTATACTGGTGGCGATAAGTATAGAACCTAAAACCTTATGCATACTACCCAAACCTCTCACCATTAAGCCGACCCTAGTGAGCACCTCAGGCCAAAAGATTGATCTAATAATTAATGCAATAAGATTACAAGCCTCATGGTGTTTATAGTAAACAAATATTCACATGAAATGCTATTGAGAAACATTAATTGGTAATTTGGACACAACATCAAACAAATTTCAAACGGTAGTTATTTGAATTAATCTCAATTACCTTTGCATATAGCTCAACATAACAGCGAAATTCAGCATCCTCCAATAAAGCCTTGTCTGTTGGAAGTTTAAGCAGCCCAGCAGAATCTTCTTTCAAAAGTTCCCTGATGTTAACAATGATACTTAGTTGTAGATAAAAATCAAACTCTTCCAGTATTGCATTGCGAGGCAAAAGTGAAGCTCTACAAAATGTCTTTGTAGAAAAGCAAAAATGAATAGTATTGCACACAACACAAGTCTTACACAAAGTATGAGTTATCAAACTTCAGAGGGTCCTCTGTCCAAGGGCCATCAAACCCTGATCTCTCTGGATGTGCTCTCCCCTTATAAGATCACCACAGAAAGTAAGATAAGAATATCTAGCCATAATCACAGCAAATAATAAAAAGATATTAAACAAAAGAAGAATTACCAGTGTATGTCCTCCAGATAGTGCAACAATATCTCGGTCAGTCAAGCCCATTCGATAAAAGATATCACGGAGATGTGGAACACCTAACAACAGCATTGACATATTTTTATGCTTTCATACTGCATTCTTAACCTCATCCATTATGAAGGGAATACAAAAAATAGAACATCTTTCACAGTCCAGGTGAAGAGAATAGTTTTATCACTGACAGATTTCAAAAACACACCTTTTTTAGCATCAGGAAGTCGCCCTTCATTAGGAGATACTTTTGAATCCTACAAGAATAGAAAACTACATGAACAAAACAAGATTCGGGTGATTTCATAACAATTAATATTCTGACTAAAGGCATGGCACAACATACTCTTCTACCAGGAACAAAATCAATTGTTGGACCCCCAGTAACCTCAACTGCAACAACACCCGCAAGCTGGAAGCACAAGGAGAAAGAAATGATTTTTAATCAGATTGGTATAATCTATATGGCAGTTAGTTTAAATCTTTTTTCTACTTATGAATGTGAATCTTGTTTTATACAAGGTATGCCCCATCAGCCCTATCAATAAGTGATAATCTCCTCCCTCTCTGTTTCAACAGAATCTGGACTCATGCACTCATTGGATTTAAATGGCCTGTATGTGATATACACCAAAATCCAGTAAATGTTTGATTCTGATATACATAATTTTGGTAATCTTAAGGGAAATTTTGATTTTCAGAATATCAAATTACCGATATTTGCTAACCTTTGACACTAGTACATTAGTGTATACTGTATAATAAAATCAAATGATATTCACCTTTATTTTAGAAATCTTAGGCACTAACTTTAACTATATCCATGTCAAAAATTAGCTGCAAAAGAATTGGACCCCAACCAGGTAAATGATTAAGATATTAAAACTTGAAACTCATTCCATTAACTAATACAGGAGCTTGAGCTTCAATTGTACTCCTGTACACTTCTTAACTAGCAACCTCTAGGTGTATTACTGCTCCTAATACAAAAAAGATATAGCTACCCAGAATTCTTGATTAACTAGGCAAAGTTTATCAATCCCTTTGCAATTGCGGTCTTTGGTTTTAAATTGTGGTAGTGGTTGTGGATGCAGATATGGTTGTGGCCACTGCAATTGCAGGCATTTTAGCTATTGTGATGCAATATTGTGGCCATTGCAGCATAAAATTATTTTATGTTTGCACTGAATGTAACTTATCATGACTCACATTCAAAATCCCAAATCTCCTGCTCCTCCCTCCCAAATCCCACCTTTCATTCACCAACTTGCCAACATCCTAAAATCTCCCCAACCATTTGAAATTCACTTTAAATCTACCAAGTAAAGAAATAGAAAGAGTGAAGAACAATTTATTTGAGGACTTTGATTCCCATTGCTGTGTGATGCATCTGTTTTGGTGCTACGTTGCAGATCTTTTTGTGATTTTCAAACACATCAAAAGGTGTGCTGTGGTTGTGAACACAACCACAATATCCTGGCCGCATCATGGGATGTGGTCCACAATTTGAAACCATAAGTAATCAGAGTTGTCAAACATTATAAGAGGATGAGTCTTAAGTGTAACAAGGCACTACATCACTGGCATGTTAAGTCTGTAACTTGAAGATTCATCAATCCACCTCATACTGAAAATCAATCATGATCAGGCAACAAAATAGAAACAAGAGTCATAAACTAATCCCACCTAACACTATGGGAAAACCAAAGCCTCGGCAGCATCCATGAGATTTGAATAAAAAACAGTGTACACAAAGAGTAATTTGAACTGATAGTGGCAGAAAATAGAACCCTTAATTAATTATCGTGCAAACCCCAGACAAGTTTGAAAGTCCATTGACCCCATTCTACAATTTTTACCTAATGAATTCAGTAAAAAATTATCAGATTCACTACAGACTTTCATAGCAACTAAATGAAAACAAATGATCACCTGGTAGAGATCTGCATATGTAATTTTAGGATATTTTGCCTTCACTTCCTCTGTGACATCAGAAAATAAGCCAACTCTTAGAAAGACCAGGAGACCGACATAGTTCCAATTTTGGTAAAAACATCCTAAGCGAGTTCAATTCAACACAAGGCCGCGTGACCATGACAAATCACAAATCAAATTCAAGCCTATATGTATTATGGTTAATTCAATACTCAAATAACACAAAGTATGGGCAAACAGATAAGCACGGAGCATTACAATTCCTAACCAAGCTAGCTAGCAAAATGAAAACGAGATAATTTTAGGAAAAGATAAAAAGTAAGGAATGAAGAAAAAGCATACGGCAGAAATCAATAGCCTTCTTCAAGCCATTATTGGCGCCGTGAGAATACTCTTCCTCATTCCGGATCGAACCGTTAGGCCCACCGGTCTTGGTCTTAGCATCATAAGTTCCGGCATCGTGCCAGCTGCATCAGATCAAGCTAATTCAAACACAGAAAAGGGAAAACACACAGTTGCACGATCGCAGCGTTGACCGTGTACGAAGGGAAATCTAGGTATTAAAATCAATCGTTTAATTGAAGAAGAAGAAGAAGAAGAAATAAAAAGAGTGAGAGAGAAGAAGAAGGAGTTACGCTAATCGGAGCATGAGAGGAGCGCAGTTCCTGTTAGCGATGAGTGCGCGGAGATCGCGGCGAGCCTTGTCGACCTCCTTGAGGTACTCGGCATCGACGACCACTGGCAACGCCATTCTCAACGGATTCTGGTGGAAAGGAAAGGAAAAACGAAACAACAAATAAAAACTTCCCTCACCTCACTGCACCAGAGTCTGCTAAGTGCTAACTGTGAAATGTGAATGGATAACTCTATTGTATTGTATGGGTGGTGTTCCCATTTCCCACTTCTATTCCCCTGCCTTCCCACTTCTCCCTTGCCACGTCACGTTACTTAATTGGCTCACAAGCTTCACGACAATGCATTATCAATCACCTAAAAACAAATAAAAAATTAGGAAGGGACAAAATTCATACTTTCAATCACATTTTTTCTATTACTACTTAAAACTATAGTATTAATTTATTAATAATTTGAGATTTTTGTTAATAAAACTATTATGCACTAAAAAAATGTGTTAAAAAATCATTAAAGGATGTCTCAGCTCCACGCAGCATAAAACGAGCTTTCATATGTATTTGGACATGTTTCCTATGCAAAAGGTCAATATACAAGAATATCCAATTTGTTGGTATCTAATCTAAAAAAATACCGTCTAATTTTTTGGTATATATAGAGGGAGAGAGAGCTTTTTTATATTGGGTTTATACTTTTTGTTTAAAACTTAAGACTTATTTAAAACAATGAAAATAATTGTTTTGATTACTTTCATTTATTATATTGAACACTAATAGTTTTCTTAAATGGAATTTTGGCACTTAAACTAACATTTTCAAATTTTATAAATTCAATAGTTTTTCATCCCCGAATTTCAGTGCCAAAAATGTATCTTCAGTTTAATTTTTTTTACATTCAAAATATTTGATAAAAAAAATAATATTTTATTATGCTTATTGGAATATAATTAAAATTTATTAAAATAAAATGTAGGATGTAGAATTTTTACACATTCGGACGTAAAACCAGTGAATTCTTGGTGAGCTGGTTTGTGGTGTGTAGTCCGAAAATATTGGTGTAGATTTTTTACAAACGAGCCTTCTTGTGCTTGATTAGTTACGCAAGTTAAGAAAAAGACAAAGAAAAGGCCGAATTTGAGGAATTTTCGTCTTAGACAATTTCCAACGGAAATGATTAATGGTACGAAATATTTTTACAAACGGATGGAAGCTTCTGGGAGCCGTTGATGAGATTTTACCTCTTGTAAACTGAATTTTCCAAACCAGCATGATTGGCTGCTAACGATTCCCAAAATTTCGCGAGTTCTAAGTACCCAATAGTAAAATTGTTACTTCATTGTTACTTGCATTGCCTCTCGATTCATAATATTGAATCACCTTCTGATTCTGTTGAAATTATGGTTCAAGCTGAAAGCTGGATACGCATCATATAGGTCGTCTTCAATGATACCAATTAAGGTAAATGTATATAATCCAAACCAAATCATATCTATGCTTTTGCTATCAAACCTTTTTATCTCAAACATGTACATGATTGACAAATAAAACCAATATATATATATATATATATATATATATATATATATATATATCCCAAGAACACATGAAATACCCTTCTCACCTTTTCCTTACACTGCATGGAAAACAAATTTTAAAAAAGGAAAGAAGGGGAGAAAGGAAACAGAAGTACAAATCTATGGAGAATTTAATCATCATGCTTCCGAGGTTCTCCACTGCAACTCTATCTGGAGGCGACCATTCTTGGAGTCTATAAGATGGAACTTCTCATTGATTCTTTTGTTGGCAACAACATCCCCAAGATTGATGTCGATATAACCCAATGATTCCTAATGCCGCAAGGAGCAGCAGATAATAAAACTCAAGTCAGATCAAATAACATGAAAGGGAAAAAAAAACGTTGAGCTTAATTTCAGGGCAAAGCACTGTTGTTTTAAAAGAACATATTTGTGCAAACAAGGAATCGTCGAGTGTTAAACACAAAGTTGCAATGGGCGAGCTTATAATTTCACATTTTAGCAATGAAAGGAAAATGCAAGAAACACTTTGAAATAAAGATGCTCCGTAGCATAGATAAAAGCAGTATGAGTGTATAGTTTACCGCAAAACATAAAAAAGATCCTACTACCAAAAAAAAAAAACTACGTACCCCAATACCCGGAGACTTCACGCTATGCGCAGGTAAGGGGGAGGGATATTGTACGCAGCCTTACCTATCTTCTGAAAATTCAATATAATGTTCCTCTGAACTAATGAAGTCAATTTCACATGCATTAGATTCTAGAAACATGAATACAATCATCCCTTGTTAGATCCAATTGCAAGGTATGAGACTTGGAGTCTTACATTGGAAGTATGAGATTCTAGCGTGGGGTTTATAAGGCCTTGAGCTCTCCAACTACAATAGCTAGCTTTTGTGGTATGGTTCTTTCAAGGTTCTTACCAATTGGTATCAGAGCCTTCCACCATGACTCCTAGCCGCAAATGAGCGGCACGGGTGGTAATGTCGGCATTGTAGTGTTCGCTTGGGACAAGTCAAAGGACTAGTGCACAGCCAGCCCACATGGGCGTCGGAGCTACGGAACATGGTGGGATGTTAGGATCCAATTGCAAGGTATGAGACTTGGAATCCCACATTGGAAGTATGGGATTCTAGTGTGGGGTTTATAAGGCATTGGACTCTCCAATTGGAGTCCCACATTGGAAGTATGAGATTCTAGTGTTGGGTTTATAAGGTCTTGGACTCTCCAACTACAATAGCTAGTTTTTGTGGTGAGGTTCTCTCAAGGTTCTTACCATCCCTCAACATACATACATGCATCAACTACAATAGATAACTGTGAGCATGACATTTACCCAAATCTAAAGGCACTTGTGTAATTCAGCCTATATTTTTATATTTGGATTTGGAATAATATAAGTTTGTGCAGATTCCACAAGTATTTAACTTTTTTCAACAATTTGAGGCTTTCTAGTCTAACTCACTCTTGCATAAGGCTCAGCTTAGTTTCTACAGTATGCCATCATATTAATGATAATGCATCACATAATTCCGAACTCTAGAGTTGCTATGATTATGTACCTTTTGGTGGAGCAGGTTTCGTGATGAAGTACTGAGAACCTCCACATGTAATCTATCCTTGGTGGGAGGCTCCTCCACCATAAATTGGAACTCATCTTCCCATCTTGGATCTCTATTCTTTTTAATGCGCTGTGATTGTAACCATAGTATCATCAGCATTCCATACAAAAAAAAAAAAAAACAATATCAGCCTGAATTTAATGTATACATGTATCACTCAAATCTTTTTATCTTCGACATTTGCATCTGCATCTCATTATCTTCTTGCTCTTTTCTATTTTTTGTTAGATTAATAAAAAGAATTATGAATTTGCTACTTGAGTAAAGACAAGAAAAAATCACTAGACCAAACCAACCATGTCATTATACATCAGTTGTTTATAGAATGTGGTATACTGTTGGAGAATTTAATCAAACATATTGTAGTTTAACCTACTAAACTAACAAACCAATACCATATGCTGGGTAGAATGGTTAAACTACAATATGTTTGATTAAATTCTCCAACAGTATACCACATTCTATAAGAGATTTGCCAAACTGGAACCTGTGCCCACTGCCCCCACCCCTCCTAAGTAGCATCTATTAGCAACAACCTATGGGGATTTAGTTGAATGGAAATAATTTCAGAGACCCATTAAGGCGTATTAAAACCCAAGCTTGTAAAGAGGATTTTTCCCTATCTTCCAGGGGAAAGGTTAGGGAGCCTGCTATTTTATTTTTCCAGATAATCCAGAAGAAACAAAAAGTAAAATGCAAGTATTTCTTGGGATTCTGTACCTTAGTTTTTTTCTCCTCCCCTCTGAAAATAAGACGTACATGTGGATTAGTGTGATACTTTCCTTCAACATCTTGAGCTTCATGGACCATAACTACAAGCAAACCTCCACCAGCTGGAGTACCTTCAGGAGCTTTTGGTACTGCCTGTGTCTCCTCAAACCCCTTGCCCAAATCCTCCTCCTTGAAGGGTTTATATGTCAATTCTACAACAATCTGCCCTCGTGACTTCTCATTTTGGACATCATTAGGATCCATATTTTTTAGGAGTTCAAGAGTAAAACGTTTAGGCTCTTCAGGGGAAACTTCTTTTAAAGGGATCACATTCATACCCATCTTGTCATGCTTCCCAACCTAAACACAGATACAAAAATACTACATTCAGCTGAGATATCATAAGAAGAAACTAGAAAAAACACTTACAGTTCAAGAGGTTTACCTGCTCCCAGTCATAAACATTAATCTCTAAAACCTGGGAGTCTGGATCTTTAACAACCATATTGAATTCTTCATTCCATTCAGGATTTAAGTTCTTGTGCTTCACAGTAGTCTTTTTCGATGGCAATTTATCCTCAGTAAGCTTTAGCTTCACATAAGGGTCAGATGCACCAAGAAGATCTTTCTTCTTTAACTTCATTGCTTGCAGAACCTTTACATGTAAAATTCCAACAGGCCTCTTCAAGGCTCTAAGATTCCCAATAACATTCACAAGAAAAAACAGAAAAGAGTTTAGGTAATATACCATTATACTTTGACAAACATTTATAGAAACGAAGTAACATACTTTGACATATCTAACACTTGAACTTCCAAGGTTTTGGGCCATAGATACATGTTTGCAACCTGATCTTTGATAAGCTCCTGAAAACACCACTCTTTAAATTAGTTTAAATGCGATGAATACTTCAATAAACCAAAACAAGCTTAGTACAATAACAAAAACATGGATATGTTACAAAAGCATAAACCACAAGTGCACATCATAAACCAAAGAATACATTACATATGTGCTATACATTAAAGGACCACCAGTTTTCTGTGTACACGTTAATCTGTAATAATAAAACTTAATAAAACAAGGTGGCATAATCAAGAGAATGGAAGGCATTTAAGATGGCCAAAACAAACTTTCAATTTAACAGATGTCACCAATCAAATGATATTTCTATAGCTAATTCTACAAGAGAAGAAAATGCTAAAACAAAAAGCTGACTTGAATCTAAAAAGGTAACAGCATCCAACTGAATCTGACACCACTGGACCACTTTAACCAAGAAGACCTAATTATACCCTCAATGAACTGTAAAATAACACCTTACAAGCCCACAAACAGTTCAACTTCAGACCACTACACTACATATTTCGTCATGTTCACATCACACAAGTTCTTATTTCCTTTAGCAATCAATTTTCTATCTGACATGTGCAAACACAGCACCAGCTTGATGCAAGAAATTGTTGCAAAGATGTTTTGTGCATGCAAAAATCAATGGTCTGTGCTGAGAATATCACACATTTCAAAAATAAAATCTACTTGAGCAAACAATTGTTCATTTCTACCATGGTGAGATTGTCTACTATGCAGGCGGTGTAAACTCTGGCTTGATAAATGGAAGAAGAATGTAAGCAACTTCACACTTCAAACATTAACCATTAAGATAGGAGAAAAAGGGGGGGGGGGGGGGGGTTAGCAAACAAACAGATAAAGAAGATACAATCTTATACCTGAACAATCCTATAGACTCCCGGAATAGACATAAGATCAGCCCCTATGAGCTTTAGCCCAAAGTCAACATGTGGCTGCAAGATAATGTACACCAAAAACAGAAAGAAGATAAGGTACTGGATATAAAAAATCACAAGTTGATATCAATTTGGTACAGGAAGAAAACAATACCAAAGTTTCCTCAAACATTCAAAATAAAATCAAATAATTTAATTACGTATAAGCAGGAAGAAAAAATGTTAGAATTTCAACATCATCAAGGATATCATAAAATGGCAATAGAACTCCAGATATCATCATAAGCATCAACAAAAATATACCTACAATCGTAAATCATTTGCATTTGGAAGAAACCCACCCAAAAAGAAAAGAACTACAATCACAATTATATTTGAAGTTACTAAACTACTAATAAGGGAGGAAAGCAAGTTATTTGAACATGATCCCCTTGTCGACAAAAGCTGAAAGCTTGATAAATGATCATCATTATAATAGCCCTAGAATCTCTCAAAAATATTTTGGAAGTCACCTTTCAATTTTAAAATGTGTAAATATCAATGACTATGATGAATTTTTTTAATTCTAAACAAGTCAAGAGCAAAGGTTATTTATTTCATTTAGGTTACGTCGGAAAAGGGAGTTGTGATTGTGATTGCCAGAAGTTAGTGATTCTTAATTCATGTCTAGTATTTCTAAAAGTGAAAAGAACTACATTCTTAAAAGAACATTCAAGACTTTACGGGAACAAATAGCAATGAAATGTACATGCAACAAAAGAAGACAGAAATATATCCTGAATTTAAGCATTTTCAATGGGAAGACACTTCTTTGTATTTGCACATAAGTAGGTCAGAATGAGATATATATCCCAGCTCCTCTTTCCCAGTAAGAATAGAATATCCAATCATCCAGTAAGGGGTTTCTATCAACATTACCTCCAACTAGACAACACTATCAAATACTCTACTCGTGTCTTTCATTACATGTTCAAGTGAGCATGCAAAGTAGGTGGGGGAAGTAATACACCCAACAATCACCAACCTTTTCCATGAGAGAGACGTATATGTTCGCAAAGCAAGGAAAGCTAGGAACCAAAGGCTTCAAAGTAATACGAGGCAAAAGGAAAACTTGCAAATCCACAACCTGAAAAGAAATAAGAGCTCTCAGTGGGAAGGGAAAAAAATTATCTATCCCCTCTACTAACACGCACAAAAACACAATAAAGTTACCTGCACAGTTGCTTTCAACCCAAATGCCTTAACAGAAACAGTGACATTAGGATTTCCAGCCCATTTTACAGAAGGCTCCATAATTAACTCCTTCTCATCAGTCACATAAACTTTCATTCCTATAAATGTGCATTTAACAAAAGAAGTATCAGGAATATTCATATTATATGACATAAACAGAGGATCTTATGGGGAAATGCATTATAATAGAAAATATTGATTTAAGACCAACAAGCCATATAAGAGGATTTTGTGTGTAAATGCTGGTTACTCTTTCTGTAACTCTGTTTCATATCCCAAAAAGGCTAATATCTTTGGTATCACCGGCAATGTCTAAAAATAGCAAATATTTATGGACCTAGATTCACTGAGTCACATTTCACACAGTAAAGGGAGCAGTCATGATCTAATGGCTATTTTTTTTTATTTTTTAATATAATATTAATTTTATAAAGTTAAAAAATAAAATTAAAGGTTAAGATTCAAAATTCTCTCTCACTGACTGCGGAAAATCCACATCCAATATTTATCCCTTTGTAAACAATAGAAGAGAATAGAAACTCAGTGAAAATAGCTAACACTGTTCACAAGACATTGTGCGGATAATTAAAAGGTTCTTATCCGGATCTACTTACTAACCTTGAAATGTTGGGGGCAGTGACCCCAGTGTGAGTGTTTCAAACTCAACGGAATCAATTTTGTATTTAGGAATCTGCTCAGCAATTATAGGTTTTGCAATGTTCTTCGCAGTCTTGCAAATTGCCTAAATAAATCAAAAAATATCTCCATAGTTAAACAAGCTTAGAAACAAGGAGAATCAAAAGGCTAGTATAGTAGGTGTTAATGTCGAAGGGTTAAAGCATATATTAAAACTACAAACCTTGTCAAGATACGGCCACATATATTCTACAAACTTGTTCAGCCAGTCGAGCTTCACAAAAAAAAATCAAACAAATCATTCAGTAGTCAAATCCTACTAAAGCCAAAAAAAGAAAAGGAAGTACAAATTGGGTAATAGTAGGCTACCCGATCAAAATCGGGATTTTTTATCCAAAGAGGAATCTCTGGAAACATTCGTTGTAGAGTCTCTTGCTCTTGCTCCGCCAATGGCTTGATTTCAGGATCCTGTCCAAGCCAGTTATTAAAGTCAAACACAAAGACAACAACGCTTAAAGAATCATATGCAGCAGCACATAGCTGCTACATACAAACATACATACCTCAACATTGGTGGGTTGGAAGTAGATGAAGAGAAAGTAGCCAGCCACGAGACCAATCGAAATCCCAACCCCAAATCCAAAAAACCCCAAAATGGTAGCAAAGAAACCCATTTCAACTGGATTCTTTTTCTTTCAGCTAAACTCTATTCCAAAGATCGCGATTTCTCTCCACTACTACTACACCATTATTCCTCAACTCAGTTTATTGCAATAGATCAATTATTTTAAAGTAAGGAAATAAAATGGTTAGAGTTTTTGTCCTTATATTAGAGGTGGGGGCAGTTTATTGAAACTGTCGAAGACCAAAGGCGAAGCAATTTCAACGGCGAGAGACGGAAGCAGAAAGCAAAGCATCCCTAAAATAAATTAATATAAATATACACGTGGCGTGCATGGAAAGCTGTCGGCATGGGTTTCTGCCAGATCACCTGATGGTGACCGTGATTTAAGACATAAGAAACACAGATGGAGAAAGTAAGAGAGACTAATTTTTAATGTACAAATTAAAATTATCGGGAATAAAAATAATATTTAATTATTTATAATTTTTATGATACTTATGTTGGCAGCTATTACAACTATGATTCAACACTTTGACTGATTTAGTGTTGACTCTGTAGTTGGAGAAAGAAAGGTGAGATTGGCCATGCATATGGGTCCAGTAATCCATAGCTTTTGATATTAAACAATTAGCGTTTATTCAAAACATTAACGTATTTATGGCCGTGATTGCAACTCATGATAATAGTTTTAAAACTCGGAACCCCCTCCCGTTACGCTTTGTTTAATGTTTATTTAGGAGAGATATAGTCTATAGAAGAAGAAAAAAATAGAGTGGAAATGAAATAAAATATTAGGTTATTTGATTCCAATAAAATGAAAAGATAAAATTTAATATTACAAAAATTTAATACATAATCGATTCGGTGTGTGTTTGGATTCTATTCAAAACTATGGTGGAGGATGGTGGAGTGGATCAAACTTAATTTTAATCAAAAATTTGCATATATTAGTTATCTTCGTAGACTTAATTATGATGAAAAAAATCACAGTATGAAATACTTCTACCAAAATCAACTCTAAATTTTGTCGAATTTACTCTCAATCATATGTTTATTGTTTATTGATTTAAAAATATAATTAAAAGTCATGTTATATTTATTTACTTTTTTAATGCATTTTGTCTAATTTATTCTTGTACTCATGATAAATCATATTAAAAAAATGTAATAAAAAGTATTAAAAAATAAATTATTGTTTATCCTCTTTGACCAAAAATTTACCCTCACACTGTATACGCTTAATATTGTTTTTAAGGAATGTGATTGTATTTCAAAAGTTAGCATATTATATAATATTTTTAATGAAATTAATTTATATGATTAATTATTATCAGAATTGATAATAAATTAATGTGGTTTTTTTTTAATAACAGATATTAGAAAATTATTTTTTAAGAGAATATTATT